>JALIZH010025966.1:0-224741 GCA_030522465.1 Rhipicephalus appendiculatus | reverse complement strand
ACTGTTTCGAACGCAGTCAACAAGCACATGCTTTTTTTTATGATTGACATATTGTCGCCTAAATGGCTGGAGCACTTCGCATGGAACGACGCTACCGAATATTTTTGCCGCAGAGATGTTTAATCCAAATAAAAACGAACTGCCAAGAGTGCAAAATGCAACACTGCGTGAAATGAATGCTACATAATGCAATAACCGCGTATTCTGAGCGCAATTACAAAGGTTGCCGCAATTTTAAATATTTTCGTACAGTATCCCTTTGTCTTTCGCACTGAGGTGCCTCGGTTCAATATGGCGCAGCGATTGCATGACAGTGTTGAAGATATTATGTCCTTTAAATATCTTACGCAACCAGTAAACGAATTTCAGCCGTGCACTTGAATAAAAGTGAGTTCTTTTTATATGAAACTAACATTTCAAAGAAATCGATTCGAGAAAGTTGCCAGGCCAGAAGCGTCTTTCTCTCTCTGTGCTAAAAGGGTAGAAACAAGCGTGCGCACTTCTAGTGTCTGTACCTTTGGCATCGTTCGGCTGGCTGTACGTAGTCCACAATCCAGGATGTGTTCGTTCGACGGGCATATTCATCCACCCACCGGCAGGCTCCAATGTCGTCCGTGAAGCTGGCACGCAGGATGTCGACTTCGTTCGAAGAAGCACTTTCGTTTCTGACACATTCGTCTGCACAAGCCATAGCTCTCCCGAGCAGCGGCTACAGCTCAAGTGCGCAAAATACCTCCGAATGTTCAAAGACTGTAACACGCTCGCAGACGACTGTCACACCACGTGTCGCGCTGACGTTTCGCCTCCTATGCAGGTGGCATCCTCAGTATACGCTGGCTAAATACACACACAAAAAGGAGGTTCGAAATTTTTTCTGCCCACCTTCGTTCACGAGGCCATGACCAGCAGCTTGGATGAGCCGAGTTCGACCAGTCCACTAGTCAGACATGGCCTTGTAAATGTCCGTTAGGACCGCGCTCGTTGTCAAGAAACGTTTCGTTGTTGCAAGCCAGTGCGTCGAGGCGAATGAACTTCGATTCTAGGAGTTTTCTTTCTTGCCCACCTTCGTTCACGAGCCAACCTCATTGTATTAAGTCAAAGCTATGCCCTATCGTCAAGCAGTGTTCAACGAACTCCGTCCGAGAACATGTTGCTTGGGTTGCTCCAGCAACATTCCTCTTGTGTTCCTGAAGCCTCGTTGACTCTTTCCTGCCCGCTTCGCCATCCCTACATCTTCCATGTAGATTTCTACGCTCAGGTGGTCCGCAGGTGTGCGGTTTTTTTGGTTTCGCGAACACATGTCCTATGGTACAACAGGGCTTAAAAATGGTCCATGTGCCCAGCGGACACGAAGCTCTCCGAAAAGATTCTGACACATCTTGGAAGAGACACAATAGACGTCGTCTTCATTAGTGATGCAATCTCCGTTTCTCTTCTGGGTATACACTCAGCATGTTTGCACAGCGCAAGACGAGGACGTAGGGAGGACACAACACGGGCGCTGACTCCAACTAAATTTTATTCCCTTCAGGCGCACATTATGATGCACTGTCCGGAAATGTCTAAATTTTGCACAACATAATTCTAAGGCACTCGTTATTACATCCCAAGAAAAAAAATTAAGAAATATGTTTTTTGCGAGCTTTGCAAATTAATCCTAATCAGAATATAATCAAATATTTAATTATTATGCAGCCCGTCATGTTCAATTTTTACACAATAAGAAGGTAATCTTAGGCTCAAAATCCACACGCAGTTCGTTTTTGGCTGTGTTCATTTTGAGCAGAGAAAAATAATACTTATGAAGTTGCTCCTGGAACGCCGCACATCCAAGTGACCCGTCAAACATCGTAGTACCTTCATCAAAGTGGTCGGCTACAGTCGTAAGCAGTACATTGGGGTCATGTCAAGACGTGTTGACTATGCAGAAGGTTCAATTATTCCTATGCGCAATGTATCTTGCCCTTTCTTTCCCACTAGTCTGAGGAACAGGCAAAAACAAGTGGCGTCCACATATGTGGACGCTGCGCCTGAAGGGGTTATTAGCGAAAACGCTGGAAATAAATACACATGATAGCAAGCAGCACACCACATCACAAACGCGCAACCTTTTGCGTTACAGCCAGATCGATACTCGATATCTTGTTAAGTGAGAGCAACAGCACACCTCAGCACGAACTCACAACTTATTACGTCACAGCCAGATACTCGATTTCTTTTTTAGTGAGCGCAACAGAAGACATGCTAACACAGAGCATGCCTTCTGTTGCGCTCACAAAAAAAAAGAAATCGAGTATCTGGCTGTGACGTAATAAGTTGCGAGTTTGGTTTGGTTTGGTTTTTATGGTGCATAAGCAACTTAGGCCACCATGCACCAAACGCGTGGTATGGTTCTCTTAAAATGTTGGGATACCTCGCCGAGTCCTTGTCTAGGCAAGGGCCCCGAGGATACCAACAGGTTAAAAAGACCTCGTTCTTCTTCTCAATAGTGAGAAGTTCAACGAGGTGTTCCTGTGTATTTAGACGGCGTAGGGTATGGATTTATAGTTTGTCTAGAAAACCTGCTTCTCTCAGGAAGCTAAAAACGTATGAGGTATCAACCAGCGCGTCTTCACTTAAGAGCAATGCAGGATGAAGTGGTATATGTTCCCTGTAAAATACGGTAAAATGTTTTTTCTTCAGTTCTTCCAGTTTAGTGCATGACAGTAAAATGTGATTTACTGATAGCTCACATCCGCATCTCTCACACAGAGGTTTGTCTTCTTTTGTTAGTAAGAAATTGTGTGTGAGGTGTGTGTGTACAATGTGTAAGCGACATAAAACTACTTCCATGAAGCGTTCTTGGTGTGAACATGACTTCCATTCTTCTATGGTGGGTTTTACGAGGTGGAGCTTATTCTTTGCTTCCGACTCCCATCTAGACTGCCATTTATTTCTCTGTTTGTGGTGTACTGATTTTGCGATGTCTTTGTAGGGAATACTGACGTTCTTGATTGCTTTATGCCGTGCTTTCGCTGCACATTCATCTGCCTTCTCATTTCCACAGATTCCGACGTGACTCGGCACTCAGCAAAGCTTTATGTTGCGTCCCTGTTTTAGAACTGTTAGTATGTTGTGTAGGATATCGCCTATCATTGGTACACACGCGTTTCTCAGCTGAAGTGCTATTAGTACACTTAATGAGTCTGTGTATATTATACTGTTCTCGATGTTTTCATTTGCTATTTTTCCTACCGCCACTGAGACTGCGTAGCATTCTGCTGTAAAGACGGATGCTCATTGGGGTAGCCGAACTGAATGTTCCCAGTGATTGTGTATTACCGCACTTCCTACGTATCGTGTTGATTTGGAACCATCGGTGTAGAATGCTGCGTGTTTCGCATATTTTGCCTTAAGTGCTAGGAATTCCTGTAATATGTGCTCGCGGGGTGTTTGCGCTTTTTGAAATTGAGTAAGCGTGAAATCACACACAGAGGGTAGGCAGTACCAAGGCGGGAGAGCATTAGGTCTCTGAGCGATCTTAGGCAATGCTTCCTTTACATTTAAATCTTGCCACTTCTCTTCAAAGCGAAGAAGGAGTGGCCTTATTGTTTGGGGTTTATTGATAAATAGTGTTCTGGATGGGCACTGATTTACTATAGGGTGACAGAGGTGGTTGGGCATTGAACGAATCTTTAGAACGTATCAACATGTGAGCATGGTTATTCTGTCTGCCAGTGGTGGCTCATTGGTTTCTACATACAGACTTTTAATGGGTGACGTCCTATATGCGCCGGTTGTGAGGCGTAGACATAGATTGTGTACCGGATCCAGTCGTTTTAGATACGATTGTCTCGCTGACCCATATACTACACTGCCATAATCTAGACAGGATCGTACAACTGAACGGTAAATTTGTAGTAGGCCTGCCCTATCTGAACCCCAATGTTTGCGTGTCAGGACTTTCAGTATGTTCAGCGATGGGGATGCTTTTTTCTTTAACGCTTTTATGTGTGGAAGGAATGTAAGTTTCTTGTCAACAATTATACCCAGGAACTTGTGTTCTTTTTTTTACTGGTAATTCAGTTTGGTTTAGGTGTAAGGTAGGGTCTGTCTGTATGCCTCGTTGGATAGAGAAAAGAATGGCGACTGTTTTTTGCGCAGAAAAGCGGAAACCATTTCTGTCTGCCCATGTTGTCAGTTTGTGAAGGGTTAACTGTACCTGTCTTTCACATGTGTATGTGTTGCAGGATGTTCTAGCTATCTGGAGGTCGTCAACGTAAAGTGAATACGTGATTGACTTCGGTATTATTTGGCTGACCGAGTTCATTTTCACGACAAATAGTGTTGTGCTTAGAATGCATCCTTGAGACACTCCATTTTCCTGAGTGAAATTTTTCGATAGTGTCGAGCCTAGGCGCACCTGGAATGAACGGTTAGATAGGAAGTCTTTTAGGCAGTTTAACACGGATTCCTAGCTCAGCCAGGTCCTGGAGGATTCCGAACCTCCAGGTGGTGTCGTATGCCCTTTCTAAATCAAAAAAAGACGGCCAGACAGTTTTGTTTGTGTACAAACGCTTCTCGGACAGTATGTTCGAGGCGTACTAGGTGGTCGGTTGTGCAGCATGATGTTTTAAAACCGCATTGGTGAATGTCGAGAAGTTTGCTGGATTCTAACACGAATGACAGCCTAATATTAACAACACTTTCAAACGACTTTGCTAGACAGCTGGTGAGAGCTATAGGTCTGTAGCTACTAGGATTGGTTGGTGGCTTTCCCTGTTTCAAAAAAGGAACAATAATAGCCTTCTTCCAGGCGTCAGGTAATTTTCCTGATATCCACACTTTGTCAAAGAATGTCAGAAGTGTTTCTGTGGCGGGTTCGGAGAGATGGGCTAGCATTTGATAGTGTATCTCATCAGGTCCCGGTGCAGTCTGTTTACCTGCAGCCAATACTGCGTGTATTTCTTGTCGAGTAATTAAGCAGTTGTAGGGTTCGTTTGTATTGCCGCTTGTTGGAAGTTTTTGCTTTTCGGCTGTATATTTGTGTTTCAGAAATGATTGTGTGTAATGTTACGAGCTGGAAACAGCAGAGAAGAATTCACCCAGAATATTTGCCTGTTCTTCAATACTTGTCTGTACGCCAAGGGTTGTGAGCAAGGGTACAGTGAATGGGGAGTACCTGCCGTCTATCTTTCGGACCCGTTCCAACATTTCTTTTGATGTAGTGGTGCTGTTTATGGAAGAGACGTACTTTTGCCACGAAGATTTTTTAGCGCTGCGACGGATGTATGTCGCTTTCGCTCTGGCCTTTTTAAAATTTACAAAGTTTTCCGGTGTTGGGTACCTGCGAAAGGTTCCCCGGCTTTGTTTTGTTTCTTTTTTTGCTTCTCTGCATTCGTATGTGTACCATGATTTGTGATTTTGTTTTACCAATCCAGAGGTCTGAGGGATGGATAGGCGGGCAGCTGTAATGATAGAGGGCCCAGTCAGCTAAATGTAGCTTCCAGCGTCGTGGTTTTCGTTGGATGACTTGAGGTGATGTTGTTAGGCTGATTATTATGGGCAGATGATCGCTTCCGTATGGGTCATTTAGGACATCCCATTTGAAATCCATAAACACGGAAGGTGAACAAAAAGATAAGTCAATGCAGCTCATTTTTCTTGAGCCAAGAGAACAGTAGGTTGGTTTTCCTGCGTTTAGTAGACAAATGTTATTGCTTAATAAAAAATCCTCAATGATTTGGCCTCTAGTGTCAGTTTTTTCACTACCCCCAAAAATCCGGAGTGCGCATTAAAATCACCGACTACCACGAAGGGCTCTGGCAGCTGCTCTATAAGGTGTTCTAAATCAGAGATGGATATTCTAAGGTGCGGCTCCAAGTACACGCTGCACACTGTAATCGTTTTAAATGTGTGTATGATGGCCGCCACGGCTTCTATTCTGGTTTTAAGTTGATGTTCCCGCGCTGGAACTCCACTCTTAACTATAATAGCAACACCACCTGAGAGCCTACTTGCCTGCTCTCGGTCGTGCCGGAATACACTATAGTTTTTCAAGATGTTTCTGTGTTTAGGACCTAAGTTCGTTTCTTGTAAACACAAGGCTACTGGTGACAGAGTGGCTAGTATGTCCTTTATGTCGCTTAGGTTATGTAGGAGTCCCCTGCAGTTCCAGTGTATAAAAGCCATGTTGTATTTTATGGGTAGGGTAGAAACCTAAGTTTTGTTTTCAGGCCCAGTGATCCTGGGCTTGTCTTTTTTGCCATCCAAGGAGTCCCGCCGTCCTTCTGACGTCGACGGCCCAGGACTACCTTGACTCGTGTCCATCGCCTCGCCTGACACGCTGGACGTCCGTCCCGACTGTACGGATTTGTTCGTGTTTAGCCTCGCCGCGTGGAGAGAGGCCTTGAGGCTCGCTGACCCTGGGGTCCGCACAGCCTGAGTTCTAGACAGTGGTGCAGCGCGAGCTGCGTCCACTTTGGGCGCTGGATGCCCTACCCCGGCGTCACTAGGTGTGCCCTGGGCAGGCGCTGAAGACCGCTGTGTTGCCGCGCCCTGTTGCAGCACAACGAAATAGCTTCTGCTTTCCATCAAAGAAAGACGCTTCCGCGCTTCTCTTAAGCTGATATTTTCTTTAACTTTGAGTGTAACGATGCTTTTTTCTTGTTTCCATATTGTGCAAGCTCGCGAGTAAGCAGGATGACTACCCTCACAGTTCACGCAGTGGTGTGGTTCGACTTTGCAGTTTTCAGAGGTGTGTTTGCGCGAGGCTCACTTAGCACATTTGGTTAGGCCCCTGCAGCTCTGCGAGCCGTGGCCGTATCGTTGGCAGTTAAAGCAGCGTCGCGGATTCGGTATGTAAGGACGTAGTTTGAGTTTGGTGTAGCGAACCTCCACAGTTTCCGGTAGTATGCTCGATGCGAATGTGAGAACGAAGTGCTTTGTTTCGATTTCCTTGTTTTCTCCGTTTGATTTTTATTCTGTACACATTTGTGACGTTTTGGTCCTTCAGTCCGTTTTGGAGTTCTTCTTCGTTCATGTATTTGAGGTCATCGACAGAAATGACGCCTCGGATGGTGTTCAGTGATCGGTGAGGGGTAATGGATACTGGAATGTCATCGAATACTGGAATGTCATCGAAGGCTGTGATTTTTGAAAGGTTTTCGTACTGGTGTTGGTAGAGCACTTCCAAAAGAATGTCCCCATTGGCTAGCTTCTTTATTTTATATCCTTGCCCTAAGGTGTCGGTTAGGGTTCTAGAGACTTTGAAGGGAGACGCATGTCTTGCTGTTATTTCCGAGTGCTCGCTATGAATCACTTGGAATCTAGGGAAGGTGCTTTTGTTGTTCGTGAAGAACTTTGCTGTCACATCGGTGCGCGTCCTCTTCTGAGGGTGGCGATCAGTTGAAGAAAGCAAAGGGTCCATCTAATTTGTATGCGTTTCAGCCGCGGTAGCAGCCGCCCACCACGGAGCCCAACGAGGGGAAGGGACAGGAACTCGCGAGCAAGACCTGCCCGCCCCAGCTGTATACCGCGACTATAACCAAATATGGCTTAACTCAGGGTGGTTAGCCACACAAGGTTAACCCTCGCCGCCAGGAAACAAGTAAGTAAATAGAAGAGAGGAGTAGACAGGAAAGATTAAAAGTGAGAGAGAAAGACGAAGATGTGAAGAGAGAGAGAGACAGGAAAAGGTGACTGCCGATTTCCCCTGGGTGGGTCAGCCCAGGGGTGCCGTCTGCGTGAAGCAAGGGACAAAGAGGTGTGTTGCCTCCGCCGGGGGGGCCTTAAAGGTCCAATTACCCGGCGTCGGCTCAACCCCCAGGATCCCTCTTTCCCCGGACACGGCAATGCCACGCACGGCGAGACGTGGGAGGGGTCGAAACTCCCCGTTAGCTCGGGTCCGTGGTGTCGCTACACACCAAACGCCTGCTTGCGCAGACGGCCCTGCGGGGAAGTTGCGAGTTTTTGCTGAGGTGTGCTGTTGCTCTCACTAAACGAGTATCGATCTAGCTGTAACGCAATAGGTTGTGCGTTTGTGATTGCTTGTGTTGCTCCCCCCTTTAGGTGTTCTTCGTCTAGGGTTTTACAACGCGGAATTTTGAATGATTGATGATTTTATAGAGCTACGGAAAAGTTTCGACTTTTTCCTAATTACTGCAACTGTAACAGGTTACTTTTGGAACCTCTGTAACTTTAAATCTTTTTGTATTTCTGTGGCTTGGTTAACTGTAACTGCAACATTTACTTGTTGACTGATAACGTGCCCATGACCAGCTGCCATGTTCATCCTAACACTTTTCCAGGGACGCAACAGCTGCGCCACTTTGATCTATTCCTTTTGTTCTGCCAGGCTGAGTCGAAACCGCGAAATTTGTAAAAGTTGCGCCACGCTGCGCAAATGCCCGACCAGCTACAATTCTTTTTTTAATTTGCGCAGGTTTTAGCAAGATATGGAGGCCGCGTACATGCCATCATCGTCAAATCTAACACAGACGTGCACACACTAACCCTGACCCCACCGCGAAAGAAAAAAAGGACATCGGTTCTAAAATTTCCTGGCTTTCTTCTGTCGCGTGCCGAATGCTTTATAAGCCACTTTCGCCGCAGTACACGGCTGCCTTGCGGAAAAGCGTACTATGATTTACAAGGGGCTGCTAATATATTAGTTGTCACGGGACACGGTTCATTTTATCCCTGCTCGTGCGTGCACGCCCCGTATATTTAGGAGTAGTATGATCACTGACGTCTAAAAAAATGACCGGCAATCATTCAGCACTGTGTGTGACGTTTCTGTGGCGCTAAGAAACGATAAGGAAAAAAAAGGTACGACAGTTTTCTTTTTCGACCCCCCCTTCCCCCCCCCCCCCCCCCCGTCTCGTTTCTGTTACGCGCCTCCCGAATTTCGAGGTTGCCAGGTTAGCATCTACACATTAGCACTTGCAGCGCCTGTAAAATGATTTGACAGGCGCTGTCATTTTTGTTTTTTAATTAAAGGTAAGCCTTCTTTGTTATACTGCTCCAAACTTAGGATTTCGTGCTATAAAATGCAGTTTTCTTTTCATGCAACCGGCTCCAAATTTGCATTTTTGTGCTTCAATAGCAACATTTTATGGCTCAAACAATTACTCTAAATCCTATTTCAGCTCTTACGCCCCTAATTTTTCAGCACCTCCTCTAGCGGCCGGCCACCAGGCTAAAAGCGTTGGCTCTTCTTTAGATCCATAGAGGAATTTTTGGGGGGGTGAGAGTGGTGCTGAAGGGTTTGACTATTTTCGGAAAACCCCTGTTTTCATTATTTTCGGTAAAACACCCCCCCTCCATCCAAATTTCAGGGGAACGGCTGGTTTCCTAAGAACCCCCCACCTCGCCCCCCCCTGCTATGGGCCTGCTTTTCTCGTTCCTTCAAGCACGACACATTTACACTTCACACAGTTTGGCTCAAAGGTACACCGAACTGCAAAAGTTCATGGTAAATCAGCTCAGCAACAATCACGAATTTCTTGTGTATTAGTGCGTAATGCTTGTTGTCTAGCTGGTGACTGTATAGGTAATAATGGCAACCACAGGCTGGATCATTTATTTGGAGGTTATGTTCTCAGACAAAATGAGAATATAGCTTCCTTGAATGTTTTGCATGTAGCAAATTTTTGCTATTAGGTACATGGCATACACGCTGGCTATGTTTCCTGGCAGACCCTTGTGAGAATGAGCCCAGATGAGTGCAACATTGCATTCAAGGGTGGATTTGTGGGCAATAATTTCTGTCCATCTGCCAAGGCATCTGGCTCCATAGTCTTCTTGCACTGCTGGTTTAGTCACTGATGGCAGTAGTGATTAAGGATGGCTGCCTACTCTGAGAATAGGGTGCGTATAGCTGAACTTGTAGTGGCCACCACGAGGATGCATTGATATGGGTGTAAGGGATATTCTGTGCCATACATGTGTCAGCACTCCTTCAAGCATGGTTTAGTCGGTAGTTGTATTATACCTTAAAGTGTTTGGTTTAGTTTACAGTCTTATGTCAAGCGTGCTTGCACATAGTATCAACACTGCTTCTATTGAGTGTAGCACATCTGAGTTTGAGAAGAACTTGTTCTTGGCGATTGGTAAGATATTGAATGCATAAGGTTGCCGCTTAACAACACGCATACAAAAAAGAAGATGACACGGCTGCCTGTGTCGTCCTCGTTTTGTGTGCCTGTTCTCTAGCGGCAAACTATGCATTCTAACTTTGAGTCTGCCTTTTTTGTGTTCCTGCTGAAAAGTAGACAATATCTACGTGAGCCAGGATCGCCAAGAGCCCAAAAACCTCTGAACAATACTTTAATGTAGGATTGTTCGTTCATACCCAGTAAAGGGAACAAAGAAGTACAGACAAGATACTCACACATATCCTTTGCCTTAACACTAAACGTTAACCAGTACAAAATTTATGTCACACATTTGCATCAGAATGCAGGATCTTGCTAGAGTTGTCATAACACATACATGTGAATCCTTCGAGAAGCTGCTAGGTTTTGAAAGCATAATGACTCTGGTTACCAGTCACTGAAGAGCAGTCAACAAGGGAAGTCTATTGATTATGAAAAACTGATGCAGCAAATGTCTCCACTGGCTCAGTTAGCAGGCAATATCTTTATGCCTTAGGTTTTATAACAGCAGTTTGTTTGTCCACAAAAAATCATTATTCCTGTTCGTTTGTGCCATGCCCATCTTTTCTTGGAGTTTTCACTGCATTGCTGTGGAACCTGTGTAGAAATATGGGCACCTTGCACCAGGTGGTGTCCTGCAAAGATGAAGTGTTTCTTTTTAGTGTATCAGCAGCGTCCCAATAAAGAGTGAAACTGATACTATGGTATAAGTGTAGCCTTGCAAAAGAACATTATAGCGGTACACAACAGGTGATTCAGGCAAAATAATGCCTGCTAATAAAAGAAAAGTAAAATTCTGTGCAATAAAGTTCAATCTGAGAACATCTAAGCATTTCTTATGAGTTTTGAATGCAAAAGCAACTGGAAACATCTAGTTGAACACCTGGGACAGCAATAGCGGCAGCCTGCACTGTAAATGCAGCACTTCCCCAGCGTTCAAATTTATTATGAAGGTTTGAAGGTTTACTCAATATATTCAATACAATACAATACAAATGGAAAATTGGTATGCTTATGCTTTTCATGCATTGATTTTCTTTCCAGTGGCCACTGAAACAAGTATATAACTCAAGCAAGAACATGTGCACAGGCATTAGGTGGATCAGAAACACGATGGGTTGCATCTCCCAGTCCAGCCATGCATAGGCTTATGAAAAAGAAGGTGACATGGCATAGCAGCAATGCCCTATTTCCTTCATACAACAGCTTCCGGTGTGCCAGCAAGCATTCCCTTTCTGTTACTGTGCTCTGTCAATCACGCATGCGGCATGGTATCACAGCCAATATGAATTTAGGTGCTGTTTTATTTGCAGGATCAGATGCTGGCTTTTTCACTCAATGAGCGATTTGAAGTGTATATTTAGGCCTTGTAGCATGTGCCTGCCTGTGGCACTCTTTGCAGCCTGCAAATTGCATGGTTAAATAAGTGTGTGAGTGGCAAGAGATTTTTTGGTGAGGTGATGCGAGTGCCTGTTTGTATGCTTTATGAACTAACTTGAGTTATTGTTTTTAGTCATGGCAACTTGGTTCCATCATCTCTCTTACACAGGTTTTCGCTTGGCACAGGCTGTACCTGCATGGGTACATTATTGCCTTTGGCCCATAGCGATCAGGATCTTTACGTGGTTGGATATACAACTGGAGCAAGACAAGTGGAGGTGGAAGTGGAAAGTAATCCCTCTACTCCATGTAGTACTGCAGTCTGCTAAGCAAGGCATGCTCTAGAAGTTCGCCCATACAAAATGCTGCGTATACCATTCTCAGGTGTACTTGTGGTTTGCCTAGTCTAAGGATAGCTACAGTTTATCCCCACTTTCAATGGGCAGCAAGTTTGCCGGTTTCCCAGCGTTACACCAGGCATGTATCGATCACCAAAAAGAGCTTCAACGACAACAAATTTTTCCTTTTTCTATAAAAACCAGGCAAGTACCTGATTCAAACGATATCGCTGATGAAATCACAAGTGAGAACAGGATATAATATATAAAAAGGAACAATTAAACAAAACAAGCACTCTGCCCCCCCCCCCCTATCAAGTTTGCAAAAATCCCGAAGCATAACAAGTTTAGTTTGGCAGAGCAATTTTGGATTTTCACTAGACCGCCATGGAAAGAGTCGTGCGTGTGGTGGCCTATAGCACCTGGATATGTGCTAAGCTGTGTTCAATCAATCAATCAATCAATCAATCAATCAATCAATTAATCAATCAATCACTCAATCAATCGCTCAATCTCTGAAAGTTCTCTGACATTTGAAACAGTAGACTTTGTATCTATGCCACTTGGCTATCTCTGACACGAATGCACTGCCTCCGAGATCGGAAAGGTGCCGTTGCAGCGTCACTTGGCCATCTCTAACACGAATGCACTGCCTCCGAGGTCGGAAGGTGCAAGGTGCCGTCAGAGCAAGAGCGTGCGGTTTCATCTAATTTAGACAAACTCTCTAGCTATGAATCAATGAAACGGAAAGAGGCCAGCGGGCTCGGCTTGAGACAAAGCCAACGCACACAATCAAAACCAAGGCAAGAAAAAAAAGTCGGAACAAGCAGCGTTCGTCATTTTTCGCAGACTACGTTCGCAAGTCTGGCAACAAATCGCAGACGCTATGTCGACGTCTGTTTGTCCCACGCCCCTCTCCTGCGTGTCCGAGCGGCATTTTCGATCGCATTTACGTTTATCGCGTGCTTGTCCTTATACATTCGTGCCATGTTTATTATTCAGGACTATGCTATGCAACTGCCAACGTTTTCGAAATACACTACGCTCGCCTTGTGTGATCCTGCGCAGCGTCGACGTCGACAGCGTGAGGTACGTGAACTGTGTATATATGTAGTACAGTTGTGAATGACGCCGTTCATTATTATACCAGTCGTTGCATCGCTGTTGGTCACTTCTACCTTACAGAGGTTACATTAAGACCACTTGCCAAAGCGGATGGGTTGCGTTCTCACGCGAAAAAAGCGTAGTGACAATGTATCATTTACCGGTAGGGGACATTCAATGGAATCTGGATTCCCAAACGGCGCAAATTGTCGAAGCAAGGATCTCCAAACAGATTTTAGTGATATCGAAAATTGTTTGAAGAAAACTGACGCTTCGTCGCGTTTAGAGGACGGGTGGTTAGCTGTGTGTATGTTAATGATTTCGTTTGAAACATTGAGCTAGTAACGGCGCTGTGTGCGTCTTCCTTCCTTCGTGCATAGTTTGTTTTGGGCTATTCACACACACACATAAAGAAAGCTATCTCGCGCAGTAAACCACCCTTATGATAGCGTATTTAAGTTACTCGAAAGGGCTTGACCTCCACTAGCCATTTTTTTTTCGTTAAACCCAGAATGAAAACTGACATTATTTATCATATTATTGAGCATTAATGCCTATACAATGAATTATACTGCTCAGTGATGTAATTGGTCGAAGCAGTTTCGGCGCAGCTTCTGGAGAAAATAAACCCTTTTTGGAGCATGGTGCCCGGCCCATTATTGCTAATGCAAATATCTAATATGGAGAAGTCGTACCAATTTAAGTGAATGAATATATGCACACATGAATGCATGTTTATTCATAATTTTCCAGAAGGTGATGTTACCTTCCTGCTTTTCGTTTTGCACCCAACCATCAGTTTCTCCAGTACAGTGACCATAGGTCACCTCATAATTCCCTATCATAAAGTTCATATTTGCAATTAAATGATGCTTTCTCCGATGCTTCACATATAGTAATGAAGTGCAAGCTGCGTAAATATTCCACGCAATTTTTTTTACTGTCGAAAAAAAAGAACCCTGATGAGCTCGTACTTTCAGTACAACCAATGCCTATGTTGTATGGTAAAGTAAGTAAATACTGTTGTGCATCGTTAAGCAGAGAATCGTTGAGCTGCTGTTTTGTGGGAAGTTTACAAAATACAGCGTTGAATAATTGGTTTCTTGTACACTGAGTTATTTTATGTGTTTAAAGTAATTTGTGGTAATAGAGAGCTTCTAATCTCATTCGATGGACAAGTTCTTTAACCTGAAGTTGTGCCGCATTCGAAAAGCAGGATCAAGACACCAGAATACATATGCTATGACCCTGTGTCCTTTCAGCAAAAATTTACAGGCCTCTTCCACGGTTGAAGTTGTCGATGAATCCCAACAGTAGCATCGTATTTTAGAAAAGTTGCTAGTCAGAGCAAATGGTGCTGCCAATCGTTACGAAAAAAAATAAAAAACACGTACCGAAATGTTCAAGATCGTACACGTATTGCTTACTGTAATAAATGCCAAGTAATACTTTCCCCTGGTTACAAACTATTTATTACTCGATTTATTATCATGCCACAGAAGTCCTAGAAAGCTTTATTAAGCAGTTGGGGTTGTTGGCAATGTTTGACAGCAGTTCCCCCAGGCCTCGTACCACTTTCGGCAGGAAATAATAACATCTAGAATTATCGCTGGACTGATTCTGTGGTCCTGAGCAACTTCAGAAGGCAGCGGTCAAGTCAAAACCGAATTCACACTTGCCCGCACCAATGGGTATGTGCTCTCCATTGACGTCATGAGCATAAACAAGAACATGAGCAGGACTATTTTTTTTAGTTGCGGAGCCGTTCAGCTGCCATGCTTCAGACTTTAGTTGTAGCCGAGCATAAACACGTAGTTGACTGCTGGAAACATTAAGCACATAAACTCGAAATCTTTATCAATTAGATAGTTAGCTAGAGTGCCTGTCATATTGCTTTTCTATGAAAGGCCACAAAAATGACGTCTTGGAGCACACTTGGCACAAATTACGAGATTTTTGCCAAAATGTAGCAGGTTTTACCTCTTGGCACAATTGGCACAGCTAGCGCATCACTGACTGCTAGGTTCACAGCTTTATTTTTCTCTGACAGCCTACAATATTTCAAGGACATACGCCATTTTTCAAAGCTAAAAAAACAAATGTTAACAGATGATGTTAGCAAACATTGCCAGGAACAATCAAGCATACAATGCATCAAACAAGAACATGATCCTTGTTTATGTCAAGCTCAAATGTGACCTAGTTCAAGTGGTTATCGATCCCATTCATACAATGTACTTAAGATTTGATAGTAGCATTAGTTTGTTTCGACCGCAACTATACGCAACGCACTGCACTGGTGCAACAAGGTTTAGCGATCCCCATATAGTAAGCCTTAAAATCCTGCTACATCATAATAGATGCTCACGCACATCACATTACCACTAATTATTGCAAAAATAAAGTCATAGCACAGCTTTTCCTCTTTCATACTTCCATGGTGTGCAAAGCACAGTAGTTTTGCATCTGTTTCAAGGGAACCATTTGCTATTCCAGTGTCACTTCATAGCTTCTAAACCTAAACACCAAAGTGTCTTGTGCTGTTGGTGGCTTACCTGTTATTATAAAATCAATGCTCATTCCTGTTTGTGTTTTTAACACGAAAGTGCTTTATGCCGGGTTCCACCAAGCATATCCGTTACGGATATGGACGTTTATATAATTAACGCTACCAAATGAGAAAGAAAAATCATTATGAAAATGCTCCCCTGCCGGGAATCGAACCTCTGACTCTTGGCCCGCAACGAAGGGCGCCCGGTTTTTTTACCGACTGAGCTATCGAAGCAGTTGCAAGGCTCTCTACAAACGCGCCTTATATCTCTCACACATTCTCTCTCGCACGGTGCTCTCTGCTGGCGTGGCGGGTCGGTGTCACCGCCTGTGAGCGGGCAAGAGAACTGCGTCTCGATAGCAGTGAAAAACAATGGCCGCGCTAGCATCGGAGTGTCGCCGATGTAGTTGTGTTATTTGCCTTTAGCTTCGTGTTAGCGTGTGACGGCTATTTGTCGGAGTAGTGCATCCTCCACATGCACCAACGTTGTTTCGCCGACGGGTACTTCGGGTGCAATAGCACCGACTAATGAAACTGTTGCAGTGAGCGCGGCCGCAAGGCAGCGATGTCAACGGGCGAATGTCTTGCCTTGGTCGAGCGAGACAGAGGCCAGCAGGACGTAGAGCGCCTGCGCGCGCTCGCGGCTCAAGCTATGAACCTCTGCCTCCCGCTTGGTGAAGCGCAGCGTGGTAGCGTATGCATGAGCGCAGGAGTAGGTTGCCTGATTACTCAAAAGCGCACACCGTACCACTTTTCTTTGAAGACGTGCATATTGCCACGCGCGTTTCTTTCACTGTATTCGGTTTCCGCCCACAAAGACTATCGGCAGTACTCGGCGCAGACCGCGCCTTATTGTTCCAGAAGCTTCTCGCTTGTAGTAGATCGTTCTGTTAAGATTGCACGCAAGACGCTAACACTCAAGATTATTCCAGAGCTTCCGCGACGACTAGTGATAAGGCTAGAATGTTTGACGCGTGCGTTATAAAAGCCGGCGCGTTCCAACGATGTACAGTTTGATCGATGGCCGAGCTTTGCTCGCCGCTATCAGTGCCAGCGTTTATTGTTGTAATCTCGCCTTCAGCTAACCGGCCACAAGTTCGGCCCAAATAAAGTGCTTCACGTTGGACTACTGCCTACTGCCTTCGTCAACGTCACGACCACGTGACAGTGCCAGTGTTCCTGTGACAGTGCCAGTGTTCATTACGTGCTTGTTGGTGTCTTTGCGCTGTATTCACGATACGCTGTGTCCAGGTATATCATGTTGACAACTTCAGCTACAACAACGGTTAATTCATGACCATGGGCGTTAGTCGTCGCGATGGAGATTTGCCACTAGGCGTCAACGTGGGTGTGTCCACGTCACACGGTGCTATAGCTGTCAAACACCAATAGACATTGTACAAATTCTCATATCTCGCTAGCACTACTTCTGCGAAGGCGTGTTTCACTTTCGTGTTATACCGATTCCAATGACGGATGGATCAGCCATGTTTTTTAACACGAAAGTGTTTTATGCCGGGGTCCACCACGGCTCCTCTGACGTATTTTCGTCACGGATATGACGTTGAAAAATATAAACGAACATAAGGAGATCAAAGAAAAACTAGAAGAAAAAGTTCCGTCGCCGGGCGTCGAACCTACGACCTCTCGCTCCGCAGCGCGCGGCGCGAAACCACTCGGCTACGGGAGCGTACGTTCCTAAAGCTTGCTAACGGCAAGCTATTTATACACACCATATACCGCTGGCGGTCCTCAGAGCTCCTCGATTTCAGCGCGTTTTCGTCATCACTAGCGAGATGGCGCGAAGGTGTCACGGAGCGCACGCTCTAAAGGTCGTCGCGCCTCTCGCTGGGATGAGCGTGCGCCTCTACGGGGCGTGGTCGCTGGTGCGCGCGCGCTTATCTCCTGATCGGGGCATTCGGGCGCTTCGCACGCCTTGTGCTTCAACCGCAAGCTTGCTTTGAAGTTACAGTGGTTAAAGAGTGCACGAAGGTCGCTTCGTTCGCCGCAGCAGCCGCGTTTACGAATGGAGCGCGCCGCTTACACACGAAGTAATAATTGTGGCAGTTGTTCGCGCTCGTCCTGTGTATGCTTGTGCGTTCGTTTCGTGCGTCTTTGTGTTAGAGCAGCGCGCTCTGAATATCGAGCTGTGACAGTTAGTCCGTGCTCGTCTTGTGTATGCTCATTTCGTGCGTCCTTTCTGCTTGAAGTGCGCGCTGCATGTTTCGAGCTGCTTGCCGTTCTTCACGTCACATTACAATTTGTTGCTGCAGCATTCATTCCTTCTCCCTTGTGGCGAAACAATGCATAATAAACGCTCAACTACTTATGTGAATACACGTTTCACTTTCGTGTTATACCGATTCCTTTGACAGAGGTATCAGCCATGTTTTTTCAAAGTTTGCCAATATTAGTAAAAACCACTGATCGACTTGCATATAGTTCAAGTTGCTTTTTTTTTGTTGGAGGAACTGAGCCGACCATTGTTCTTTCTCAGCCACCCTTGTGTTTATGAACTGTCAGAACATCATGGTGCCATATTTTTTTACCACACTCTGTATTAAAGGGACGGACGACTTCTCAGAAGTCTCATTAGCCTATTAGACGTGAATTTACATATTTATTTCTTCACTAAAGTCACTTTGGGTGCCTCACGCGGCAAAAAAGCGAAGCATAGTATGATGGTGATCATGTGACCTTTTACTGGTGCACACAGTTTATGTTATTTAATTAGTGTTGAAACACAGCACATAATATTTTTATTATAATCTTTTCTAACCTAAAATGTGCTCATACACCTTTGTATGTATTGATCAGATAAGCGGTGCACACTGCCTTCGGTAGACGTATGATGCAATGCTAATGAACAGCAGCACATGGCTGGCACAATTACCTCCAGAAATGAGCCCATCAAGGAGGCTGCGGGCAGCACGAAAGTTGGCTGAGGAACTAACGGCACCAGTAGGAAAGTTGCAGAAGTACCACGAGCACTTGGCCAACAGCAGTAAAGGGATTTCATGTGACAACGAGCATTGGGAAAACTTATACTACCGGCTTTTTATAACACCAAACTGTTTTGAAAATGGCAATATGCAGATGGCTAACAACAGTTGAACTCACTCCTGTGAAAGCAGAATGTTGAGTGTAATGAAGGGTTGGTGAGGGGAGCCATTGGCATCGTTACGCTTCTCAGCATTGCTGGAGGAGGGACCCGAACTTTTTAGTGGCTTCTCAGACCAAAAATATTCTGCTTAGAAAATGTGTATGCGCTTCTAGAATGAACTGCTGCAGGCTTAACCATTAGCGAGTTGGAGCTTTTCATTGTGGTGTAACCCCCCCCCCCCTTTTTTTTCTTTCTTTCTTAATATGCAGTCTTCTTTACTTTGTACGCCCTCTCCTGTATAGGCCTGAAAAGGCCCACAGTATTGAATAAATAAATAAAATAAATAAATAAATAAACAGTGGGTTGAGAAAAGTCAGTTGTCAGTCACTTTAACAAATGGGGCATAGTTTCGAAAGGGGTGGTTCAAGAGCCACGAAGTCACACGTTCGCTAAATCATTAAACCAAGGTCAGATGGATGTAGCATTCATGGACTTTAGTATGGCCTTTTGATAATTCGCAAAATTTTTTCTCAAATTAGAATATCGATTATCTGGATAATTTGCTGCAGTTCATGGGAATCACTCCAGCTCTCTTGACTTCACGTAGGGTGTGCCTCAGGGTAGTGTTGAGGGTCCAGTGCTGCTTCGTTTATATATCGAAGAGGCCATGACGTCATAATTTCGAGCTTCAATTGTCTGATACATGCTGACTCTATGCACCCTAATGTAGACAAAATTAAAGTGCACTCGCCACGGTAGAAAATTTGCATTTGGATATTTAAAGGGACCACCAAATGGCCATGATGCATGGTTAGATCCTGGTGGAAATAACAATATCGTGATTTATAGATAAATTCAATCATCCTTTTGAGTAGTATTATATTTTTAATTGAGTTTAAAAGTCACAAAATACCTGTATATTCTGCAGCATAGCAGAAAGGTCATGATGCCGCACTATGGAGTCATTCCATTTGCTGTACATAGTCCAAGGCTTTTATGTGCACCATAATAAGTGCTGAAAATTACAGTCTTCATGTTATTATCCATACCCACTGTGTTCTGTGCTGCTTACAAATTCGCAGCAACTAGCGGAACATGCCTAGCTGCAGCGTGCATGCACAACGAACTACAGTGCACAAACATGAACTGCTGTCGTGTTCAGCTCCCACTGTTTGCAGCATGCGTTTTGCATGCAACTTCACACGCGCTGCAAATATAGAAAAATTCTGATCATTGTTTCACAGCGTTTTCCACGTTACCGTTCCATGATAAGACACTGTGACCAGTAAGCTTTTTTGTTGCACCAAAGAAAACAGGTACCATTAAAATTGGTCGTTGGTCCCTTTAAAACAGTTGGTTACAGTAAAATCCATGTCACCAAGTCCAGAGCTCACTGAAGCTGCGGTTGCATAGTATGTAATTTGTCCTCCATATCTCTAGGTTAGTCATTATGCCAAAGCTGGCAAAACTGAGCGTGCATTTAACTATAACCATAATTATTAGATTGATGGTGACCACATGACGTTCTTTACAGTACACTTAAATCTAAATGCACAGCTGCCTCATCAAAATGGAGCCACCATAACCACGGATTGAACCCATGTCCTTGAGCTTACACAGCATAGGTCAGCAAAACTTGTGGACCTCACTCAGACTCATTCATGAAATATATTTTGCGCTTGGGGCTCACTGGAACTAGGACTAGCCAGAATTTTTCTGAGCCGGACTCACACTCACGAAACTTTTCTTCAGCCGGACTCACTTGGGACTCAAACTCGCCGAACATTACTCAACCAGACTCACTGAGACTCAGACTGGTGACTTGATCCGAGTCCGAGTGAGTCGAGTCATGAGTCTGTTAGCCTAGAATTAGCTTTTTCGACCATGGTGTCAATGCTCTTTAACAACAATATCTCACGTAATCGGTGCCCTTCTTGACGCCTTTTGATTGTGAGTGCATGCAAACCGTAAGGTCGATTTTCTAGAAAGAGATGACGCCATCAGATATATTTATCAAGAACTTCCCTCCAAGAGTTGGCATGGGGGGGGGGGGGGGTCAAGGTACCCTTCTACGTCTCTGATCAATAAATATTGAAATTGTGTATGAACGACACTGCTTTGGAATATGTGTGAGTAGACATGAATCCAAGTGAGGCTGATAGTAATGCTGAAGATGAGCAGATAGAACCATAGGTCAGCTAAAAAAAGAAAAGTAGGACTCACTCAAGAAATATATCTTGCGCTTTGGACTCAAATTTTGCTGAGACAAACTCACTCGGACTCATACTCACTCACCCGGACTCTGACTCAAACTGACGGCCCGATCTGAGTGAGTACGAGCGAGTCTACTCATGAGTGAGTTTGCCGACCTACGTTAGAGAGACACTGAAGTGAAACAAAGAATCAGTTTAGACTGATAAATTGAACTCTGAAAACTCTAACGTTAATTTCACTATTATAGGCTTATTAATAGAGGAGAAAATCAAGGTCCAAGTTTGAGTTTTAAATTTCACGCCGAAATTTTCATGCGTGGTGTGACATATTTCAAATTGTATTTCGTGTATTTTGGCGACATTGGTGCAATGAAATTTCCTGAAACTTCCTGTGCTAAGTCAATGCACTTCATGTTTACCGATTAGGAATTACGTATTGTGGGCCTGTAGCTACATGTCCAGAGATGCAAAGGACCTGTCTTCCAAGCTGTGGTGCATCTGCTTGAACTTGACTAACACTACATCCCGTTGGGCTCTTCCATTGGCAAAGGGAGCACAATTTGTGTCTTGGGCATGGCCAGAAAGGCACCCCAGAGCGGCACTCTGTGCGGCCTTTCTAAAAACAGGTGAAATGTGCAGGTGAACTTCGCACCGCTCATGCAGCAGACGCTATGTCTCTACAGAGATGATGTGTTCAACAGGCACTGTGCAGGGCATTGAGTCAGCAATTTGGTTCACTGTCTAACCAGAGGAGTATGCACGCATTGTGCACTGCCTCTGTGCTGAAAATCTACGAGTTTGAAGAAGTCAGTTATTCTTTTCAAATGGGCAGTAAGTGTGGGCCTGTAGGATCTGCATTATGCAGCAAATGAAGCATTCAAAGTAAAGTATGCATGCTACTGGATCCTCATATACAAGTGTGGCCCATTCTGCACTGCTCCACGTCAGTGGTTGTTCGCCTCTGGGCACGTTGACTTCAAGTCTCAGGCTTCTTAAGCAATGCTATAAGTTGTGGCCAAAGCATTTCCAATGAATCAGTGTCTACAAAATCGCGGGCTTGCCTAGCTGTCGTAGCATGACGAAAAGGTCCTTGTGGTCCATCCAGTAATGCATTGAATTAGGAATGCCTCGCAAAAAAGCAAAGTTACTATGTAGCTGTTGCACGACGTACTCTTCACTTTCCACCATTTTCCGAGTTTCTACCAGCTTGTCCGCCAGTCCCCTGAATCATCACACACAAGCACATATACAACACATGTTGCAGCATAACTTCTCTTTTATCTCCACGGCAGATCTTGCTAGTTGCCATCGTAAAGATTGTTGCTTTAACGCTGCCGTCAAACTTCCTAGGCTGTCTCAATCTACATGAAAGAAAACAGTAGGTCTTCCACATAATTCGTGAGCATTGCGCAAGTTGGCGCTCTCCTTTCTTGTGGCGCAATCGCAATCTGTCGACCACTGTCGTTGACTGCATTCTCGATATGCTGGTGGTGCAACATGACGTTGCAATGGTAGAATTCCTCTGCTTCAGCCAACATGTGGTGTTCATGGAGGCAGATGGTCTAATGGCGTGCCATTAGCAGAATGTAATCTTGCATTGACTCGTCAGTGTCGTCGGGTGACTCAATGGTACCAAACAGGGCTGCAATAGGAGCTAGTTGGTACGTCTTCATGTATGGATGTAGATTGTTTTGATGCACGTCACTCTTTGTTGTTTACCATTTTTTTCGGTCGGTCCGTTTGTCGGTCCGTTTGGGCAGTTTTGTCGGTCCATTTGGGCAGTTGTCGGTCCATTTAACACCAACCAACAACTGCCCAGAACATGAAATGACAGTAAGGGTGAGTCTACTGATGGAAAGATTGTCCATCGCATCGACTCAAACCAACCCTGTTTTTTTCGTGAGAGGTGGATTTACATTTTTATTTCTTCAATGAAAGTCGCAAAAAATGCCCTGTGGCGCCTCTGATGGCAAAAACATGAACGATTCGATGTACCCGGCCACGTGACCGTTCATTGCTCTACGCGGTCGACGATTTTTTTTGTTAGTATTGAAATATTGTTCGTTTCTTTAAATTAAATTATATTACTCCATAAGAATGTATATATAGGCCTGCGATAGTAATATGCATTAAAGTGGCACTGCCTTCGCATGATGTAATGCTCCCATGCTCGTCAGCACGTCTTGAGCAACTTTTCAGTGTGCTCATGCAACCGTGCACGCAGTTTCCAGGTCGCCAAGATTTTGGAGCAACATATTTTTTCTCCCTACACTTCGTCTCAGAAATGACGCGCACTCCTACTCGGTGCGGTCGTGCATATGCGTAGTGACGCTGTCAATTACTTGGCTTGGGTTGTGTATCAAGAGAGTAACGACGCCGGCACAAGCCGCCCATCACTCAGGCGCACGCAACCTTCGGCGCAGGCACACACAACGCGGTGCAAATACAGGGAAAGTGTATAATACCACATCATCTCATTGTAACAGCTTGTTATTTTCAAAAACAGTTGAAAAACTGTAAATAAGGGTGGTTAAGCACAGTTACAGGAACTCCTGCAAAAGCAGGACAACAGCTTTCACAAATCGCGAGAAGGACTGGCGGGATCGCTATCAGTTCTTAGCGTTGCTGGAGGAAAGGTACATCTGGGTTTAGAGCCTTTCAGATCGAAAAATACTACGTGCTTTTGGGATTAACTACTGCAGCTACAAACACTACGAAGAGTGAGCTTTCTGTTGCGCCTTAAAAAATGGGTAGAACAGTTGTCGGTACCCTTAACCTGGTGGCGCGTCAAAACATGAAAATGGTATCAGAAATGTGTTTGTGATTTGCACCCCTTAGAAATTGTTGTCACACAGCTGATTCCGTACGTCCCCGATTGTGCCCCGTATAGAGGTTGCTTGTTAAAGAATGTGAGTCAAGCATGCACTGCATGTTAGTTTACTGCACCAATTAACTGGTTTTGTGCCAGATGCAGCCCTTGGTCAATGCCTCCTAGAAAAAAAAACTTTGCCAGGGACGTGAGCCACAAAAGGGCTGCCCCACCCTTTCCATCACTCGGTACAGTCGCTATAGCCTTTCGTGGCGACTTCTTGAAACCTCCAGCGGCGCCCCCGGTAACTTGAGCAGATGACGCGATGCGTGTCAGCGAAAAGAATGCCAGCGTTGATGAAACCAACGAAGGAGTTGATCAAACTAGAGTGCAACGAAACACATCTCGAACGCACTAGCGACGCGACACCGTGAACGAGTTAAAAATGATGCTGCGCAAATAAACAGACATCGACAGAAATAAACACATGAAGCGATACGCTACAATGCCCATTCTTTGGGAGCTTTTTTTTTTGCCTTGCTTTTATGGAAAAAGTGATGTTATCGAGCCGCGTGTTCTTATTGCCTAGAAATGCGGTTTTGCTGTGAGCCAAAATCCTCGTCGAGCCTCGGGAAAAGAGTTGCATGCTTGACTTTTAACGAGATACCTTCGGACAGCAGTTTGCGTGATCATTGGCTCAAGGCAATTTCAAGAGATGATTGAGTGCCAACAAGTAAACTTGTAGTGTGCAGTAAGGAGTTACAGACGGGAACACTGCTGCAAAGCTGCTTGAAAGGAAACCTCTGTCGCAAAAGTTCTTCAAGCTGTAGCCGAACTTTCTGCAAGGAAATGACTGGCGTTTCTTAGGCTGGCGCTCCTCCAGTGCACGTCACGAACGCGCAATCAAACGCCCACACAAGGCAACCAGCTGCGCCGCTCCACTGACACAACGTTGCCAACACTGTCGCTCTCGCCAGCTCCCGTGGTACAGTCGCTTAGCACCACCACGCAGTGCCCGCTCGAAATGCTCGGCAGCGTACCTCTAATGGCAAAGCTACTGACATCCCAGGCATAGTTTTTTCTCAAGAAGGTGTTGGCCTGATATGCACAGTGATGATCTGATCAGCGCTAAGATTTCAGGGCCGAGCTGTAACCATGCTCCCTATGTTGATGTGGATGTTGCAGACATGACCGATAGCCCCAAACTGTCTGCCTGCGTGGCTAAACCACCTGTCTTGCATGAACAGCAATGAGGGGGGGGGGGACACCAGCCGCTGGGTATAAGCAGAGGAAACACAAATCCGTTGCGTTTTGCCATTGTCAGGATTCGTCCTGTGGCCAAAGCCAGCTTGCATGTATGGCACACACTGTAACCATCAATATGCTCTTCATGTTAGTAATACTTTAATCAAGTCAGGCACGGATCACACTGGCCCAAGCATGCTGCATAAGACAAGTCACCCGAACCACGGCCGATCACACCCACTGCAAATTAAACCTAAGGGGCTAGCTGTGAAGATGTGATGAAAAATGTGTGGTCATGTGGTGAAATGCCAGATACCTGTGATGCACAGTTGCTGCCTGCTAAGCTCGTATGTGTTCTTTTGCCATCGAAGCTTCCTTACTTGCTGCCGTGAGTTCTGCATCCTTTGCAGCCTTAGCTTGTTGACATGCCGCCACCTTCAGGTGCTTTTGTTCCTCAAGCTGGGCAATGAGCTCTGTCTTTCTGGAGTCTTTCGCTACCTGTAGTGCTGCCTTCGGGCGCTTTTCCTCTTTTAGCTGGGCAGTAGTGTCTGCCTCTCTAACGTCTTTTGCTGCCTGTCATGCTGCTGCATTCAGGCGATGTTCTAGCTGGGCAAAGCGCTGTGCGTGTGTGGTGTAGTTTGTTGCCTGTGGTGCCGCTGCCTTCGCCCGCTTTTCTTCTTCTAAGAGTGTAGCGTCCTGAGTGTCTGTTGCTACTTTTTCTTCTTCTTGCATCTAAGTTGTCGGCGGCAAATGTGCAGTCTTTCTACCTTTCCTTTCAGTGCTTCCTACCTCTCCTTTCAATGGGCTGCATTGCTCGAATGAAGTACTTGAGACGTTGACGTCATTAAGGTGAACGATACAGAAGCGTATGCAACCACGATACAACGAAAGCCAGAGAGCTTAATCGGCGGAAATGTGTCTTGAACTAAATTCGTTGGAAATGTTTTCTTCTTGCCGCGTCTTAGGTGGGTAGCTGCAACCATGGCAGTGTTGACACCTTTTTGAACGGCTGCATAATCCTGGTGTTGGCACCACTGAAACCACTCTCACATGTGTCTGCTGTGTCTACATGACATAGGATGTGACTATGCCTCTGAAACCATCGATTTGTGCTGTTCGCAACCTTCAAATGAAGCTTACGTGGACAGTATACATTGAGCAGGCAAAACACAAAGCCTGTACCGTGTCAGCACCTTATTATTTGTTTTTTTTCTATTTTCGTGTTCTGCTTGCACAGTTGAACTCAAGCTGCACAATTTCTGAGCTTCTCATAGACTGCCAAGATTGAAGAAACCACGAACGATTAGATAAATCAAACTGACCTACAAAGTCCACAGGTCGGCGAACTCACTCATGAGTCGACTCACTCGGACTCACTCAGACTCAGATCGGACCGTGAGTCTGAGTCTGAGTGAGTCCTGGTGAGTAAGATTTTGGTGAGTTTGAGTGTGAGTGAGTCCGCTTGAAGAAAATTTTCGTGAGTGTGAGTCCGAGTGAGTTCGGCTCAGGAACATTTCGGTGAGTCTGAGTCCGAGTGAGTCCAAAGCACAAGATATCTTTCTTGAGTGAGTCTGAGTGAGTTCCAGTCCTTTTTCCCGACCTATGGTCATATCTATTCTTCTTCAGCATTAACTATCAGCCTTACCTGGATTCACGTTTATACTCACGTCTTCTCACACGTATTCCAAAGCAGTGTCTTTCATACACTATTTCAATATTTATTGATCAGAGGCGTGAATTCGGAAGGGGGGGTGCCTTGAACTCCCCTTCCACCAACTCTTCCAAGAATATTTTTGATAACTATATCTTACGTTGTCATCTCTTTCAAGAAAAATGACCTTACTGGTTTACGAGCACTCCTAACCCGTATTCGAGCTTACATATCAAAAGGCACCAAGAAGAGCACCGATTACGTGCGATATTGGTGTTGTACAGCATTGACACCACGGTCGAAAAAGATAATGCTAGGCTAACGGACTCATGAGTCGACTCACGCAGACTCAGATCGAGCCGTGAGTCTGAGTCTGAGTGAGTCCGGCTCCGAAAAATTTTGGTGAGTTTGAGTCCGAGTGAGCCCTATGCGCAAAATATATTTCATGAGTGAGTCTGAGTGAGCTCCACAAGTTTTGCGACCTATGACAAAGTCACATGCTACTTAGGCAAATCAAACTGAGTACCAAATCGGCAACCAACTGAAGTGTGATGTATTTAGTGATTTCAATTCTATGCGCTGCAGGAGTCATTTACGTATGGAGTTGTCACATGTGTTATGTGGCACAGCAGTCTCTGCCATAAGCTTAAGGGCACACGGTAAGGCAAAATAAGGCAAAATAAAAAAAACATATTTTTTGCTTTCTTTGCAATTCTGGAAGTGTGTCCCTTTGTGCATATTTTCCCATATTTGTGCTTTTCTTAAAAAGTATCTTTTGCAGCTAAAAAGCAATTTTTTCCTAAAGCAAGTAGCGAGTGAACATGCATCCCAGGACAAGCCCCTCATATGCACTTCATGCTTACGCTCCATTTTCCTATGAAGAAAAATTTCCTGTACCAAAACCAAAATGGTTGTCTAGAGTCAACTGTATATAGGAAATTGTCAGGTAATTTCTGAGGCACTCCGAAGACACTGTGCGCCTTGTTACTTGCAGGGTGAAAAAGGGTACGCTCTAATGGATGTGAATATTATTCGTGATGCAATCAGACGCAATCATGCGTCCAAACTGTGCGGTGGAAGCGTTGAGCTAATCGTAATTGCGTCGCAGAGTCTTTGCTCTCCTTGTTTATGCTTGAGTCTGAAGGTCTGCGGAAATGGGTGGTGTCCTTTTATTTAATGGTGGCACCATTGAACATGCCAAAATTGTGAAATCATTAGGGTTGAAGCTTGGCTAAAATACTGTTAATTTTGCTGACAAAAATTTTACCATGACTGACAACACATTGCGAATAACGCTCCACAACAGCTCACAAAATAAGCAAGGCAACAGGCTCTAAAGACAAAAATGACTTTGGCAACGATTACCAAGCTCGTAGCTACCAAATAAAATATCAGAATGGTGTTTTGTGGCAAAAGATGTCCGCTTTGTTAGCCATTTTCTTACTTTCAAACTTGATTATCTGGAAACAATGTTTTTTTGTTACTTAGGTACCATTATTTCCTATCTATTCCAAGGTAACCAGTTGATTATTCTTCTCTTGTATTCCTCATAAGGGCATACAACTACTGTAGCACGATTAAAATTATGCACTTCACAGTTTTTGAGTTACAAATTTTTGAAAGATGCAAATTAACTCAAAATTAAGGTTTTAGTGGTAAAAAATTCACGGAAATTGTACTATTAGTTGGATTTTAATGAACCTGGTAGAGCTAAAAGAGCACAAATGTTGGAAGAATATGAAATTTTGTATTATGTGGACATCCCTTTTAGTTACTGAGAAAACAGTTCCTCCGAATGGTAGAAAACGAAGGCGTATAGGGCTTACCCTGTGCCCTTAAAGGGATATTGAACAAAACATTTGCCGCTGAGATTTTCAGCCCAATTGAAAGCTTGGGTGCTGAAAGTGGTTGACACGAACCTCATTTTTAAGGCAGTGGTAAAAAATAGTAGTGGAAAAATAATTTAAGACGTGTTTCACAAACTGCCGTGTCTAGCGGCTGCACTGTTACCTAGAAGTAACGTGTAACTCACCGGAAACTGGCCTGTCAACCGGCTCCTGGGTGGGGGCACATCACAATGCCTTTGTGGAAGAGGCAAAAAGGAGACATGGAGAAGGGGAAGTAGCACCACTGGAAAGAGTCCATCAACTGCCTTTCTCTACTGCATCTGCTTCCACCACTAGCGCACTGGATGTCACTACCATCGAAGCACAGTTCCGTGTGTACTTGCGTGCAGCTGCAGCGTGCTCGCAATGCTTCAAAGACTAGCCATCTGTTCAAAAAATATGTGAAATAAACAATGTTTATCAGAACAATAGACTTCTCAGAGTCATGTTTCAATGATTTTGTCCCTTTTTTTTCATATTTTTGTTCACTATCTCTTTCAAGTTACTGTGGTGAACAGTAAGCAAATGGAGATGAAATGGAAGTCTTTTATGTTATAATTTTAACATGAAAGACTTAATCATTATGTACCATTATATAATCAAGCTGTCGAACAGCCTGGTTCCGGCTATTTCAGAAAAGGTTCCCCTTTTTTTATGAAAAATATTCGATGAGATACTTTACAATAAGCCACGGATAAATAAAGACAAACATATCAAACTTCTGAACCCGCTGGTAATACAGTTTCACCATAGCAATAATGCCTGAGAATTTTCAAGCAAGACAACTACTTTTCAAAAACCATTCTTTCCCCGAACAGCACACAGTTGGAATGCCCTGCCTGATGAGGCTGTCATCCAAAAGAGCTCCTGCATTGATGAATGCAACAGTGAAGTTTCCAGCCATCTTCTGAACATAAACTTCTTTCAGATATTCCATGTTATCAGCAGTGTGTTTACCTGAGGCGCATTTGTCTCTGCTGTCATGAGCACTTACATTGACTTTCTGAAGACCTGCTCAATGCACTGATGTATTTCTTGCCTTCATCTGTCTTTTAGCCAAGCTCTGCAACTGTAATTAAGGTAATAAAATGCTGTATTAATCGCTATGTTCTGTTATTATTGTGAGCAGCTAATTTATATTTTCTTCACACTTAAATAATCAGATGTCTGGAGGGGCATGATCAACTGCCACCTATCCTAGTGAAGCCGGGCTACAATGGCAAAGTTGCTGCAGACTGTGACAGTGTCACTTGTGCATACTGCCCGAGGATGGCGCCCGCTTCTACATTCAAGCACCTCGTGCAGAAAGCTTACTTTGTAGAAGCTGTAGCAGCAAGCAACATTATTGGCCGTGAAAGTGCATTACATATAAAGATAACAAAGGGTGCAA
The DNA here is from genome assembly GCA_030522465.1 of Rhipicephalus appendiculatus. Classification (NCBI taxonomy): domain Eukaryota; kingdom Metazoa; phylum Arthropoda; class Arachnida; order Ixodida; family Ixodidae; genus Rhipicephalus; species Rhipicephalus appendiculatus. Next base: position 194,935 of record JALIZH010025966.1, on the reverse strand, counting down.
AAAGCATGCATAGTGGCCAAAGTACTGACTTGCTCAGTTGCTGCCGTACCAGCGAATAAGCTGGACGTCTGGGTCTGGTATATGTTTTGTCGCACGCATCATCACCACCCTCAATACGCCCACAACGCGGCAAAGGCCTCTTCCATACTTTATTGATCAATTTGGCCCTGCGTTTGGTGCGGCCCCATTATCCACGCAAACTACTTAATCTCATCTCTCAACCTAACTTCCTCCCTCCCCCACGTTACAAGCCTTACCACCTCCTAGTAAATGCACGAGAGCATAGTCTGGACATTGAGGCTGGTGTTCAATTCGTGCAAACTCAATTTGGTGATGGAGGACCTAAGGTAAGACATGGAAATTCTACTTTCGACAAAATTAAAATGCTTCGATGGCAGGTTTAGATCCAGGGGAGTACTGCCAGCACACACAGTTATGCTGAAATGCAAAGGGAATGTATAGAAAGCGTACTACACAACTCTGAGGCCTTTCTTCGGAAAATTCCAACCTTCCTCCACTTTCTTGAAATGGTTGCTCACTGAAAGGGCACCGTGTGCCTTATCAGTTGACAGGAGCATTTTCATTGTCTGGTTCTTTTCTGTTGTCTGTTCCAGCATGCCTCACCTTCTCTCGTGCTGAATCCTAGTCAACTAGCTCAATTTTCTGTGGGGATCTGCATGCATTTATATATAAAAACAAATGCAATGAACGTACATGTGGGGCAATTTGGTAGGAGAGTGCAAGTAATCTGCTGCAGCCCTATCATCACCGCAGTAACAAAACAAAAAAAGAAAAAGCTGAGTTGGCAGTGGTGTAGAAATTAACTCAGTTCAAATAAACTAGCAGTAGACAGCTCATGATGTTAATCCCAAGAAGGTAGAGTGTGCTGCATGAAAAAGGTTTGTGGGGAAAGCAGGACTTGAGAGGCGGGTACTATTTACCAGCATGTGGCTCACTCATGAATAAAGCTCGACTACACAGTAACTTCACGTGAGTGGAGTAACACAGTAATGTAGCCGGCACTGGCAGTGCGCCGCTTTAACTTGAGTCTGAAGCTTAGTGTCTCACCCATCGTTAGTGCACTGTTGCAGTTGAACTTCTCGAGCAGCAGTATTTCAAAAATATGAAGCACTTATTCCCACATGAAACTCTTGCATGTTAAAAACACTACAAAGTGTGCACAATAAGACTACCATGAAAATCAGGTTTGCTTTGCACGATTTCTTTTTTTTTCTTCGCTAGTCTGAACTATGTATGCGTTTTGTAGATGCATATCACACCTCTCACCCCTTATGCTAAATATGTTTGTTGTCTCTGTAAACGATGAACCGTTCTTTGAACAGCTGTACCCGTCACAATCAAATACGCTGCTTTGTCAGGACACATAAGGGTTGTGGCGATTGCACCAAGCGACCAAGATTGAGAAGTCCGCTACAAGGCAAAACTTTTGTTACAACGTAAAGCGCGACAGATGGCGGCATTATGCTTTATACAATAATTACGAGGTAACAAAAGCAAAGTGTAAGCAAACTTAGCAAAGTATCAAAGTATCAGCGCGGGCAGGAAGTGTAGACTGGTTGCCGCTTAATTACTACACACTTTCACATACCTTTGAGCGTGGCACCACGCATCGTACTGGCGGGCTGAGTCCACAATCGATGGTTCACATGCTTCGCCGCCCCGTCTACCGGAGACTTCCTTCCTCCGTGGCCACGATGAAATCGTCTTTCACTTGATCTCCGGCATGCCACGTTCAAGATATGCGCGAGCAAAGCGACGGGCCGTGCCGGCGCGTGCGCGACGACCCACAGATGCGGATATTTTGGGGTAATGTTTACCGTGTTTACACTTATGTTTACACAGCGCGCACGCATCGCACAACACAACACCAAAGATGACAACACCGCACCAGCAGCACAGCGGCACGTACAGCCAACAGCGCGCAGAAAAAATTGGCGTACGAAACAGCGGCACGGTCGGTTGCAGTTGTCGTCCACCGCCGTTGCTACGGTATGGCGTCAGAGCGTCCTGTTTGAAAGCAGCCAATCCGCGTGTAGGCCTGGTTGCTATCTCTGTATCCACTAGATCCTCAATATACGCGGCCGGGATCGAACCCGCGACCTTGAGGTCAGAAGCCGAGCACCATGACCACTGCTCCACCGCGGCGGACAAGTGGCTTGTATTTATTAAGAGGTGTTTTATCCTGGTATCGCATGCAGCACTCTATGCCGAAATACATCAATTTATCATAGTATAAATGTACAACTACGTGAATAAGTTTAGCATACAGGGTAATGTCACACAGTGATATTAAGACGTCCTCGTCACGACAGTCGAGCATTTAGGGAGGTGCTCATTTGCCAATAATCAATAAACTTAGTACATTTTCACTTCTTGTCGTATCTTACCATACTGCGTCTTCACGGGCATTGTGTAGACAAAAAATAACAGATAATCACTCTGTACAGTATGTCAGTATTTCTGTGTAAGTACGCTGTGAATTTGCCCACACCAGGATAACGAAAAAATTGGGGGGACCCTTAAGTTTCGTCGTTAAGAGTTGAACGCGATAGCGATATCCTGTCTATAGTGCGCACTCTAATCACTTAGTGCATACTATGTAATGGGTAGCATGCTTTAAACCACGAGCCAATTATGCGCGGGAAATGCGGGAAATGTTTTCGTACTTGCTCTGCACCCATTACGTGGTCTTAAGGGAAGTCGGGCAGTAACGCGTATGCCTTTTGTAATGGGTGGACGGCTTTGAACCACAATGTCGTTATGATACTCACATTTTCTGACGCCCGATGGCAATGTACGCTTGTACTTCGCAATATTACTGTGATATTACATGTGGCATTGTGGCGCCTGCATACAGGACGCATGTTTGTAAAGCATGAAAGTTATTTTCACTGTATTTCCAAGCAGAGGAAGTTATTTTCACTGCATTTACAAGCAGAGGCGTGGCTGTGTGGTAGAACACCTGCTTGCCGTGCAGACGGCCTGGGGTCGATCCTCACTCGGACCCGGAAATTTTTATTATTTATTTTATTTGCATCTTTCTCGATTTTTCGGTCACGGACAAGATGATGATTTTTCGCTCACAACCAACGACGCCGCCGCCAACACCGACACCGACGCCGGAATTTCTGCGAAACGAGCTCTTTAACGGTATCGCGTTAAAGTTCTGGCTAGGTGCTCCCGGCGCGCTAGGAGTTAATTACATATTTCTTACACCATTGTTTCAGCTGTAGGAGATGTATGGCTGGATGGACGGGCGGCTAGAGGCGCAAGCTCTTCATGAGTCTTCTCTACACTCTGTATTTGTTACATATTCCAAGTTGTCGCGTCTGACCTTCTCACTCCATGCATTTTGCAACTTTATAGCAAAATCTGTTGGTTCCGTGTGTACCTGTTTTCAGGCACCAACTCTCCATCGTCTCTTGCTGGTTTCTATCACAGATTAACCTACGTTCGTAAAACTGTTTTTCTAACCCAATATGTACCTGGCTTTATAACGCTCCTTCTAAGGTAGCCCGGCCTCTCGTCGAAACAGTAAAGCGATTTCCCTTTGATTTATCATGAAATGCTCCTCTCTTTATTTTGTCTTTGCCCTCTCAGTAGTCACTCAGAGCCTTTTCTTTTAGGTGCCAAGCACTTTGGGGGGCTAGGCTTGTCGGCGTCTCTTGTCGTCACGGTGCGTCATGCAGTCACGGTCTTTCATAAACACGGATATGCGCCACAATGGCTACATCTCACTACTCGCTGCCGGTCCACTATAAATAAAGAAGGCAACAGTTAGATTAATGTTCTTCATGGATGCGGGGGGAGTGGGTGATGGCGGGTCGGGTGAAGGGGGGGGGGGGCGGAGCGAGTGTCCTACTTCCGATTTACGTGCTTTCATGTGTGTGATGGTACGTGTGCGCGTACGTATACACATTAAAGATATAAAAATTTCGAGGGGGAGGTTAAATCATTAAGCCACGCCACTGATTCGCTGCATCGCACTCACTGGCTTTGGTTTTACAGAGAGCATAATTCACAAATCCGTTACCAGTATGATCTCGGGGATTTCGTGCGAAAAGCTACTTCGATAGTACACGTTGCTGAGTAAAGACACAGCATGGCTAAGCGTTGCACAATGGACAAGTTGCAATACTTAGTAAAGTTTTGTTGCTAGGAATGTATTGCAAGCTTCAGCTCTTCCAAATATTGATAGGCGATGGCAGGCCCGTAGCCAGAAATTTGTTTAGCCTTTTTTTTTTTGGGGGGGGGGGGGGGCACTTGCTGAAGACTATCGCTATTTAAGAAGAACGCGTGTTTTCATTACTTGTTTTCGGCAAAACACCCCCCCTCCGTCAAATTGGGGGGGGGGGGGGCTCCTAGTGCACCCCCCCTCCCTGGCTACAGGGCCTGGGCAATGAGGAACAAATGCCTGGGCTTGTCGTTCAAGCTTTGGGACGCGCTCCTTCCACTAATGCGCGCTGAATCTATAAGCATCTAGCGGTACATTGAGGTAGGTTGGAGGAATTATTGTCCAATTACTTCCTGCGAACTGACTAGGCGTACTACCCCACGAGCCAAACCATCATCCTAAACTCAGAGGCGTTTAACCGTTTCAGTCCCTGTGATTCCAATTGGAATCATAAATTATGTGAGGCCAGTCAGCAAGCATCTGGTAAAGATAAAGCTTTGTTCTTCCTCAAGAGCCCGTATTTAGCATCTGCCCTACACATGGTGTCAATATGGTACATATAATAAAGGCAGGTCACGTCTGAGCGAAAGAAATTACAGAAGCGGTCGTGCTGCTCGCGCATTTCGCTGAGGCAGCGTCTTCTTTCACCGTGCAGAGATAGGGCATTTATTTTAGTTCTGTGCCGGAAATTTGAATTTTGGCTATTGGACAATATGCTATCCTATGTAAATAATATTTTAAGTAGTAAATGCAGTTAAAATTATGGAATTAATTTTAAATAATAATTATTTGTTAAATTAATTGACACGTTAATTACTCTTCACTGAAAAGTGTGAGCGAATAGTTTTTCAGTTTTTTTGGACTACCACGATCATGCTCATCTCAAAATGTAAGAGCTAGTTGCTTACATTGAAAATATTTAATTCGGGACTGAAAGGGTTCAAAGGAGCTCCTGATACAATGCCTACATGTTTCCATTGCAGATACCACATTTTCTACGCTTGGTTTATCTGTGCAAAAGAATGCAACATCGTCTGCATAAGCTGATACTTTGACTTTATTGCCTAATATACCGAAGCCGCAAATACTACTGGACCGTAATATACTTAAGCACAGCGGCTCTAGATAAAGGGCAAAAAGAATTGGTGACATGGGGCAGCCCTGCTTCACAGAAGATCAAATAGAAACAGGTTTCGACAGCTGACCATTAACAATCAGACGAGTCGAATATTGATTATAACAAAGTTTAACGCCTTTAAGCGCAATAGTGCCAACATGGGGCATGTTCAAGAAGACAAAAAACGAAACAAATGACTAACACGATCAAACGCTATTGAAAGGTCTACCTGTAACATTGCAAGCTGTTTTTGATATCCATAGCAGTACTGAAGAACAGTATGAGCGACGTGTATATTGTTTTGTATAGATCGGTCATTAATTCCTCATGTCTGGTGCGACCCAATGAGAATGGACATCGCAAATTGCAACCGATTTGATATTACTTTAGCAAGATTTTTGTAGTAACCGTTTGACAGCGATATTGGCGTGTAACCCTCCCTCGACAGACTGAAAGTCTTCCTTGTCAGAACTTATCGGTTTCAAAACTGTTTGGCTGAAGGATCGTGGCAGCGTCTCCATGTCATAACTTATTTGAAAAATGTCCAGCAATATGGGAGAGAGAGCTTTTTTGAAAGCTTTGTACAATTCAGCAGAAATGTCATCAGGGCCAGGTGTCTTTGATGAAGGCAAGATTTCAATTACCTGCTCAATTTCCTGTATTGTAATAGGAATACTAATGGCTGCACAATCGTCATCTTCCAATGGGCTCAAAAGGGAAACAAAACTAGCTGTGAGATCAACATGAAGGGTTATTAGAGCGAGCACTAAATAAACATTCATAGTACTTTTCGAACTTCGAAGTTATGGCTCTTACAAGTGTTACAAGTATAGATATGGAATTACGTTAGAATTTGCATGGCGTTGTTCATCGAGTAAAGCTTGGCACGTCGGCTGCTCTGAGTTCAAGGTCCGCCCGTTTCGAGATCGAATACATGCCCCTCTGTAGCGGGCAGCATCATATCTTTGGAGTTGACGTTTAATATTTTCAATTTCATTAATGTACGATCCCGGCATCTCGCATTCCGTCGCATAAAGGTTGCACAGGCTTTTAAGCAGTGTCTTTTCTTCGTTCTTCCTATAATAAGACTTAGTAGCTCCCTTCTCTATAGCTATAACACGAACTTCTTGTTTAAATTGCATCCAAGCAGCATGTATATGTAGACCTCTTGAAAAAGACTGCATCGTTGCTGTCCGCGTACGATTCATGAATTGCTGATCGCATAGGTGCTCTGAGCTTATCTTCCACAGGGCCCACCGTGGTCGAAATCAGTTTCGACGATTTGCGCCATTTTGTGCCAAAACGATACAGTGGTCTGAGAACGACACTGATTTAGCGATACAGGACATTTGGCGGGAAAGGAGTGACGAGGACACCTAAATCGGCGATTAGCTCATGAAACGCGTCCTTGCTAAGGCGTCCGTACCATTCCGCGCGTTTCCAATAGGGGAAGTGCAATTTTGTCAACCACTTAACACACTGCGAGGTCGTGACCTTAGCCCAAGCGTCGACCTCGCTAGTAACATCCATCAATACCTGAAATAGCTCTGTGACGCGCACCTGCCTCGCCAGGCCGTAACACCTCATTCCCCGTTTACGGTCGCTCGGAGAAAAATCGCGGCCGGGCTAGAGAGGACACACGACGCGCGTTGCGTGTCCCTCTAGCCCGGTCGCGCTGTTCAATAACTTTATGATAAGCCGCGGAACGGAGACCTTAACCAAAGTTCCGCGTCCAATCAGCGACGCTCTTCTCGCTGTCACACCGCTTTTTCTGATTATGCGCTCTCTGTTAAGTACTTCACCTACCACAAGGGATTGTTTAATCATCGATCATGGACGTTCGTCGTCGGAATAAAGATGTACGACCAAGCGTCACCCTGAGTGCATCCACGTTAAATGATGCTATAGCTGCCAAACATCAATAGACATTGTGAAAGATATCTTATATCAATCTACGTTAAACATTCAACTACTTTTGTAAGGATACGTTTTACTTTTCTGTTATACCGATTACTATCATGATGCTGAAGAAAAAGAAACGGAGACTTATGTAGAACACAGGACGAGGCGCTTCCTGTGTTCTTCATAAATCTCCGTTTCTTTTAGCTCTTCACTATCATGAATGTATACCAACACGCCCAACTGGCAGTTATTCTGACCGATTCCTATGACGGAGTAATCAACCATGTTTTTTTTTAAATGCCAAGCATTTCTTTGCGTACTTTAAGCACTTTTGCGTTTCTATCTATCTATCTATCTATCTATCTATCTATCTATCTATCTATCTATCTATCTATCTATCTATCTATCTATCTATCTATCTATCTATCTATCTATCTATCTAGCCGCCTACGTCTGGGTGCTCTCGTGATCGCCTCCTTTACTTGGGGTAGACCACAATTTGTATGGGAGGGTACGAAGTATTGACGAATATGTCTGGCTGGTCATGACATGAATAACGTGAAAATCCTGTCGCGTACGTCGTCAAACCCTTTCCTGAAGACACGTGTGGCACATACCCGTATACAACGGGCCGCGGTATGCGGGTATGCGCCACAGGTGTTTGACAATTTATATCTACCCAGGAACGGCGAGGACACACATTAGCAATTTAAAAGCGAGAGCGTTAAGAAAAACTGACGTCGGCAGCGTTGACCCGACGAATACAAATAATAAATATCAGGGTCCCAGCAGGAATCGAACCCAAGCAATCTGCGTGGCAATCAAGTATTCTACCGCAGAGCCCACCAAACCAAATTTCCTGTATATCACGCTAAAGAAATGGCCGCGAGCGCGCCATGAGCGTGGCATGCAAGTCATGTCGCGCATGACAAGCCATGATTTCCATATTACCACGTGTCATTTATGTTCGTCATACAGTCACGTCACTCAATACCAAGTTTCGTGTATATCAAGCTAACGAAACGGCCGCGTGCGAGCCATGAGCGTACACCAGTGGTTACACCAGTGTTGCCAGCACACGCAGCGTTTTATGAAGTTGCGAATAGGTGGCCCAGCAAGCGGCGCAGGGCGCCTGCTTCGCTGTGCCATGCTTTGCGCGAGTTAGTGGAAACCTCCCGAATTTTAGATGCGAAGCAGCTCTTTGACTCACGTGTGTAACGCCGTACGTTACGTGCGTCCGTACGAATGCGCCGCAACGCGTTCCCCTCGCCGTAGGTGTTGGAGCGTTGCCAAGTAGATCCCGCCACAGCTGCGCGTTGACGTCACGCTCCCCTCGCACGCTTCCCTCGCAGGTGCGCGCTGACGTCACTCTCTCCCTCACCCGCAGCGTGCTGGCGGACAGCGCCCGCAGCTTCCGGCTGATCCGCCCGCTCGCAACACCTCTGAACGTGTCACTTCTCTCTCGCTTCACCCTCTCCACCGCCCGCAACGCTCGACCGCACGTCGAGTGGAAACACTCTTTCGGCTCGTTTATCTGCGATGACGCCCGTTTCAACCGGGTCAACGCCGTGCGCACCGCTGCTGCTTCGCATCCCATCAGGGTTCCCTTCGGGGAGATGGTCCAAGTTTTTTTTTTTTTTGAATATCTTCAAGCACTGGCGTGGCTCTGTGGTAGAACACCTGCTTGCCACGCCGAAGGCCTAGGCTCGATCCCTTCCCAGGCCGAAAATTTTTATATTCATTTATAAGCGTCTACCTCGAATTTCCGCTGGCGGATAACACCGATTTTTCGCTCACAACGAACAACGCATAGACCGAAGTTTCTGCGAAACGAGCTCTTTAATGCTGTCGTGGTAAAAGAGCAGTGACTTTTAAGTTGACCGAACACAAACGTCAACAAGGTACCGAAAAAAACGCGACCTTTACAGTAGTTTTAAAAATATAAGCATAAATCTCACAAAAAGATGCCTCATAGGCACGTCGTAGGCAAGCGGTAGTTCTTCGCGTTTCGCGCATTCCCTCTGCTTGATGTTTTGCGCACGTGCGTCTGTTCAAAAGCCAAGAATGTTTACAGAAGGAACGCCGTTCATTCTGCCATTCCCTCGGAAACGTAACAAGTTACCGTCACAGTTCCATCAATCCTTAACGTTCCGGAATGGTGGCGTTCCTCCGTTCCTCCCAAGAGAAAAACTTAGTCCCAGGAATATATAGTTATTCTAAAACAGCGCATAAACGGGACAAGAACGAACCACACGACACAAGCGCTGACTTCCAACGCTGACTTCCGTTTATGCGCTGTTTTAGAATAACTATGTGTACGTACCAACAAGCCCGCTTAGCTACCGTATTGAAGTCCCAGGAACGCCGCTCCTTGGCCACACCATTCCGTACAACGCTGCACCTATACTCCATCTCACCACTACCCTTCAGCACTACCAAGGTTACGGGGTGTAAGCAAGCTACACGCTTGCCCAACAAAGCATAGTTACCGATATAGCTACCTTACAATTGACAGAGCTGAGATATTTTACGCTTGTTTGGCGCCTGTTACGTCACATCGACGCGTGATATGTTTGTTCTTATCCGCATTGATGTCGTGTGCCTTTAATCGCTGCATGAGTAACTGCCGGGAACTTTGGTTACAAATCAGCGTGGCAGCGCCCATGCAGACGCGACAGCCCGCCTCGATCCGAACATGCGCTTGCTGTTCGCCCATTGCGCTGTCAACCACAAATAAATAGTGAAATGAAACATCGCTTTGTGCCAACTCACGCTGGGGACAAAGCATCACGTACATTTCATCGTTATTTGTGAGATAAGCTGTTTGTTTAGGCCCGCTTGCTAAGCCTTACGCGCCGAGAATTTGATAATGGTTCTTGGAATTAGCGCAATATCCACCTCACGCGCTGGTATGGTGGCGCCACCGCTCGGCTTCCCAGGTGACTAGTGTGCGAAAAGCGGTTGCACGCTCTCCCAAGTCACCATAGGATGCCATGCATTTTGAATGAAGTTTGCGCAGCCGTTGTGCCAAAACAAACGAGCGCCATCTCTCGACAATATGCCAAGCCGACGACGAGATACTTCTTACCTTCCACCGTGTTTCCATTATGCAAGCTAATCCCTGTCTCCACTTTTTTTATTTGTTTCGGTTGCCGTGGTAGCACGCGCTGCGCAGTCGGCAGCGCAACGAACAAGACCGGCTGGGCTCGTCGCCTTCGTCGCGACTTCCTTGGACGTTGCAACGTTAAAATTGTGTAAAGGTGGTGGCCACACGTCAGACGATAAGCTCTGGTTTCGCTGAGCTGCTATCACATCAACGGCAATGCTTCAGATGCCTCAGCCGTGCACTTTTGTCCGTTGGTGGCTGTACAAGATGGCCTCCTACAAGACGGTGTTTTTCCTTGACAGTCAGCTATGTGTGTAGTTATCGGCGTCGCAGCAGTTTGATTACCCAAGGAGGGAAACTGGTGCTACATCGTAGGAACCACTGATATGACGGCAACCTTTACGACATTACTGTACGCGCACGATTGTGCTACAGTTGAAACACCACGCTTGGCCTCGCGCGTCAGCTTGATACCACTGTGCGGTAATAAAGTGTATTGTTATCGTTGTTGCGTTAGTTATTATAGAAATGCAATTGGAATACCATTTTTACAAAGGTGATCGAGGATGTAAGTCGTCGCCCTTCTTTATGTTCACCAGTCAATGAACATTACTTCTAGAGTCGCATTTTATGTGGAGTTTCACGTACCAAAGAAGAATTCAGCATACGACGTACATACTACACGCGTGCGCATTTCCTACATAAGTCATTTATTTTTTATTTATTTACGTGTACTGCCATCTTGCAAAGCAAGATATTGCAGGAGTGAGTATATATATACACTAAAAATACATTATGAAAAATGTTTATACATTGAAAAAAAAAAGAAAGAGAACTACATCAGGAAAGCATGCACAGTTCGTCAGTGAAAGAAGTTAGGCAATTGTTCCACAAATTCATCATTGAACAACTCGCGCAGGGGGGCCGTCGAGACCATTACAAGTGTGAATAGTATGAAGGAAAAAGGAAACCTTAAAGCAATCACTGGATGATTTCAACGGGACTATGTTAAGGTGGTGACTTCTTCTGGTGACTCGAGATGAAGGGTTAGCAAAAGCAATAGGTGGATCGATAAATATTTTCCCATCAGAATTTTTATGCAGCAGGAAAAGACGGTCACAAGTACGTCTGTGGGCCAAATGTCTGAGCTGTAGCTTGTTAGCGTATAATGTTGGTGAAAAATGGCGATCATAATGATTATATATGAATCTAACGGCTTTCTTCTGAATAGACACTAGCATATTTAAATCTTTGGTATGATGTGGTGACCATACGGTGGACGCATACTCAAGTAGAGGCCTTATGAGTGATCTGTGTGCCACCAGTTTATATTTTTTGTTGCATCTCAGAGGTTTCTCTTAAGATAACCAAATTTCCTTAGCGCCTTATCGGTTATGTGTTTACCGGTGATGTGCAAATTCCTATAATATACATAGTTCGACGTGAGTTTTGAAACCTCTGTGTTCATTTTGTCTTAGGATAATCCCACGGTTTATATTAATAAAAAATCAAATGTAACTTTAATGTAACGACACGTTCCAATGTTCGAAATGTAACTGGAACGAATTGCTTTCGCATGATAGGAACACGAAACGGGAACGCGTTTTAAGAATGGGAAGGAACGAGGAACCAACCTTCGTTCCTGTTTTACGGGAAAGTGTGCAACACTGCCATTCTGCGCTTGAGGGAAAACCATCGCCGCCCTTCCTGTGTCACCATTCGGCGGCGCGCCTTTGCTTATCTCGGCACACACACACGAAAAATAGAACCTTCATTTCCCCTTTGGAGACACAGCCCAGCTAATATCCGGCAAAAAAAGAAGTAACGACATACCCGTGCCCTGTATAATATCGCGATACAAGCGACACATCGTAAAAGTATTTCACTTATGAGATACACATATATTTTTCAAATGTACCTCGATACAGAAATACAAATACTCAAAGGTATATCTGAAATAGTATCGCGATACTGCCTACTAGCGCTGATTGAAAGCTGTATTTTCCCCGCAATATCCATCAGACACTATCAGCAAACGCTACAATGGCAGATTTTCAAGCTGGATGCTCGATGTTCGGTAAACCATTGTGTTACGTTGTTATTGTAATACGATATGAGGCGGACAGTTGGGCTTGTTGGTATGGAGCATAAGACATGATTACTAGCGTGCACACATCAATACTGCCGTCCATGGCCCCTTTACGCTGGTAATTAGGGGTGTGCGAATAGTGAAATTTCATCTCGAATCGAATTCGAATCCAATAGTGCCGAATAGTGACCAAAAATGTCGATTATCGGGTCGCATATCGAATACGAAAGATTTTATTCGAAATTGAAAGAAAGAACAAACAAAATATTCTCATGTCCTCGAGCACATAACGCGATGAGTGACTGCTATCGAAAGACTCCAAATTGTCATGCACAAACATAACGTGTTCCACATGACCTAGCTTCAGGCTCTCTCGCCATGATGTTACGGTGTTTCCTGCAGTTGAAAACATGCGCTCACTGGGCACCTCAGTAGCAGAGATGGGAAGGTATCGCAGAGCGATTATGGCGATACCTCGATAAATTGCAGCTCCGCGCTCTTTCCAATATTTCAAAGGATCATCCTTTCTTGGGATCAGGGACTCATTGAAGTATTTTTGAACCTTTTGACTATAAGGTGCTCAGTGGGCTCTTTATTTTTTAACGCCAGCAGTTCGAGTCTTCCAGAATGTTCCCTGGTCTTCTTTCGTGGAGTCACGACGCGCAGAAATGACATAATCTTGTTTAAAAGTAACATGCGCTGGCTTTTGAACCGGCATATCGATGAAAGTTTTAACGAAAGGTGAAAGTCTAGCGAATTTTAGCGACGTTAGCGTTAGATTTCCCAATCTCACCCTAATCAAATTGCACTGTTGGCCTTTGTCGCGTCTTAGATATTCGTCCTGTCTAATTATTCGAAACTTCGAATACTATCTATTCGAAAGTCGAATCGAATTATTAGAGTAGGTATTATTCGATTCGAATTCAAAACTCAAATATTCGCACACCCCTGCCAGTAATGTTGTCTTATTATTCATATACGAATCACTTCTTGCTGCCTTCATCATCATTCTTCGCCATTTGTTTCCCCCATTCCTTTTTTTTTTCACTGTACAGAGTAGCAGACAAGGGCCCACGAGCTCTGGTGGACCTCTAGTCATAATAAATTATCGGTTTCCGTTTTCCTCTATTACATAATAATAAGTTATGCGCTAATGAGTAAGGTATAAACGAGAATAAAACCAGGCAAGGGATAAACCGCATATATTACAAATTGGCACATCACGAGCCACTGTATAGTGCAGCTCCACAAAAAGAAAAAAAAGTAGAAATCGGAGGCTAAATCAACTCAGAAAAAAATGGCTGCAGATCCACGAAGTGAATGCTGATGATGGCGCGAAGCAGTGTGCATCGGATCGTGAATCCGTGGCCTTCTATTTTGTTCTGGTTAACGGCCTTTTATTTTGTTCTTGTTAACCTTTTGTTCTGTCATATGCTTTGATTGATGGGTGGTTAAATGTCGGTGTTTTTACGGTGTTGTGGCCCTTCATTTTGTTTGTTTGTTTTTTAAACCATATGTACGCTCTGTAGACGGTATTGCGCACAGATGTTTCGCCCCTGCGCTTCGACTAGGGATTACAGCGAGCCTCGACGACAACGGATTTCATGAGGGCCTAAGGAGCTTCGCCCCTAAAAAGTTGTAATAGACATTGCAAGCGAAGAAAACCACCGGTTTATCAAAAGTAAGGAGTGCTGATTTGGTGAGGTAACACGATGAAACAGCGCCAAAAACAAGCACGAATAATATAAGCTCACACATCGGAAGTTTCCAGAAATAAAGAAAGTTCATTTTTGAGCGGTGGCGCACTTTTTTGTTGCTTTCTTTCTTAGCGTTCGCCTCTTGTTCTCTTTCATGGTGTTACTGATCTGGACCATACGATCTTTTTTACGGAGCGAATGAATGTGAGCTGATCGAGGTGTTGGGGTTGCAACCGACAGCTTCTCTGAGACGCCCGATAACCGGCATGGGAGAGGCGCTCAGATGCGACTGAAGTTGCAGGAATCGGAAAGCACTCCATTGCATCGTCGAACGTATGGTCTAAGGCCAGTACGCACGCTTTGTCATGTCTTCAGTGAGTTGGGATTGGCGCGGCGGTCAAGTAGTGTTTTGCTGTAGTACGCTTTCATTTGTGAATGCATTTGGCTCGTTGGATCCTCCTCTACTACAGCGCAGGTAAGTTGAAGTGCCAGGTCAACCGCGTTCCCATATGGAGCCACAAAGATTAGGCGGAGGATGAAGCAACACAAACAGAAAATCGAGTTTATATCCCTCAACAATAGGAAACCCTATCGAAAAAAACAGCGTTTCCAGTATCTCCCAGTGCGTTTCAGCGCGCTGGGTGACACTGGAAACACTGTTCAGTGTGTCCCAGTGTACTACAGCGTGCTGGGAGACACTGGGACACACTGTACAGCGTGGCCCAGTATCTTATAGTGCGCTGGGAGGCACTGGTCACGCTGTACAGTGTCTGCCCGCACACTGGGAACACCGGCGGCACAGTGGAAGAAACTTGACGCGCTCGATGGACTTTCTATAACACTTTACATTGGATCGCGAGATGTCGAGAGTAAATTCTGCCGAATATTTTAAAAATTTTCTGTTCTGTGTGCTATACATATATAGGTTTAGTTTTTGTTAGGCGACGGATGTGCGTGTATGCCAAAGCAATCATCTGTCGAGCGCGCGCGTGCGCTTTCCTTGAAGTGTGCTTGAGTGTCTCGTCAGTGTAGTTCATAAACCGCATCGAAAGAACTCATCATTCGTAACACAATATGGCAGTAGTATTAGTCTGATAATCAAGATCAACCTACTTTAGCAGTCGGTCGTTTACGCTCATACTACAGGAAGCCGCACGTCACCGGCAGCAGTTAGCCGCCGCAACGCCCAATCTCGGCGTTTTAGCTTCTGATTTGTGCAATCGAATGTGCAAATATGACCTCGCTTGGGTCAGTTATGATCGAAACTACACTTTAACCCTTAAACGCCCGTAGGGAACATATTTCCCATTAAGTTTAAACGCCTCTATCATCGATACTACACAGTCCTCCACCCTGAGATGGTTACTACATCTTAAGTAATATTTTAGAATCAACTGGACAACATTTTAGGGACAATAACGCAAGCAGCTGCGAGGTGCCTCAGTTTCCGTTGGATCCACCGACACTTTTTTCTCTGAGCGGGAGTTCGTCCTACCGCTTTTCACCAGCTGCTATAATTCGTGGATGAATGCATTTGCCGTAATGATAAAGGTCAGTAAATGCATTTAGTGGATGCCTCAAGTGTAGAACTATTATCTGGTGCACTTTTAGATCCTAATTTAACAAGGAACTAAGATTATGGACATTTGAATTTTAATTGTGCAGTGGGAATATACTTCCCTACGGGCTTTCCACGATGCCAATGCACAGGGTGTGATTTTCTCTTTCTCTGAAAGAAAACGCGCTCGACACTTGAAGAAGCACTAGGTTTGCACTTTTTTTACCTGATTATATAAACATTTGTGACAGCGAGGAAGATGATGACGATGACGAACCATGGTGCATAATTGCTCCCTCGAATGGTGACGCAATACACATTGACCATACGACTGCAACGCAAGGCATCGGCTCCTGGGACGATTTTTGAAGGGATACTCTTGAAAATAAAAGTCAGCAACGCACGTGCCCTGAAGGCCTTTCAAAGTGACCAAAAACTTTTAGGTGTACCAGACCAAGTTGCGCTTTCACCTGTACTACATTTTCCTAGAGGAACATAAACCTTCAAACATTGCTGGTGTCGTTTAAGTGAACAAAATGACAAGTGGTCGAAGATTGTTTGCTCTACAGGCAATTTTCACGTTCATGCCATATCATGCTTCCATAAGTTGCCCCACAGGCGCAGTTCTGCCAAAGGCCCATAGGGAAGTATATTCCCACCCGTAATAATTTTAATTTAGCGTTGTGAAATGAAACTATTGATGTTGCATTGTGTTCTTTGGATAATTAATAGCGTTTTCAAAGAATTTCGCTTCAGCATTTACAATAGATACCTTATGGGCGTTTAAGGGTTAACGGTTATTAGACTCTTCGTAATGCAATACCCACGATCTTCACAGCGACCGTGGCTCACGAAGTGCGGCCCTAAGCCTAATGGTCGTTTCGGCTAGAGTGAACTACTGCGGCTGTATAGTACGCGGAACGTATACAAGGGGGAGAGAAAATATTACCAAACGTGTGACGAAAAGTACAGTGTTCAGTGAGCAGTTCAGATGCACGATGTTTTCTACATAGGTATTACTAACCGCTTAGCGAGACAGTGCGATTGCCGCAACACATCTGCGATTACGCTAATAAGTTTTGCTGCAAAACGTGCCAAATAGACGTTCTGATCCAAGGCAGCCCATAACAAACAAACAATCTCCTGTCAGATTGGCGCGAGCACGAAGAGACGAAAATCTGCGTTTCTAAGCGAGAAAACAAAACTATTGGATACCGAAATTAGCTATAACATGAAGAAAAATAGGCAAAAACTCTTCTTTCGAGTGTGGTGTAGTGGGCATAGGTCGGCACTTTAAGGGAGTACTCACTCAAACTCACTCACCACAATTTTTTCAGCCTTCGCACTCACTCACGTTCACACTCACGTCCACTCACACTCATGAGTACTCACTCACGTTCACACTCACCTCCACTCCCACTCATGAGTACTCACTCACGTTCACACTCACGTCCACTCACACTCATGAGTACTCACTCATACTCAACTCACCACGTTCAAATGAGTGTGAGTGAGTGTGAGTTGAGTGCACTCATGAGTGAGTGTGCCGAGCTATGGTAGTGGGTAGCGTGTCAGACTCACGATGAGTAGTGCGTCGAGGTAGCAAGTTCGACTCCTGCGGGCTCGTTTTGTTTTTAATTTTTTTTTCTTTTTTTTGCCCTAGTGCTCGTATTTCAGCCTTAATTACGATGTGGGCATAACCAAAATGTTTAAAAACAATTTAAAAGCCCGATTTTTGCCTATAACGCGTGTCCCAGTGTGCAGCGTGCCAGCGTCCAGTGTGCCTCGTGCAGCCTGCCAGCGTCCCAGTATCCAGCGCCACACTGGTCCAATAATCAGGTATGACGCTGGGACAGTGCCACTGGGTTTTCCAATAGGGAAGGAAATACTTCGTGCTGTAACGACCGACATAAAATTCAAGATGGCCACTCCAGAAAACATTACCACCTCGTGTTCCAAGGTGATTATGTCAGCCGCGAAGGCGAAAGACGGCGGACACCAATTGGTGGCTTTTTCAGCAGAAATCTGCGCTTAGAGTAGCATGACACCTCATTTAAGACCACGGATGTTTTAATGTCAGGGCTGATTTACTCGGGACTCTGCGAGTTACATATCCTGTGAATATGACGTGAACATTTCCCTTGATCAGTGAGCGTGTAATCAGACGACGACACAATAATGTCTAGCGTAATTGAAAAGAAACTTGATTTTGCGTAATGGATTAATCGATCATTTTTTAATCCAATAAATCGATTAAATGAAAGCGAACGTCGATGAGGTTTGATGGCTTTGCGGCATACTTTTAACCAATTATTCATTCATTAATTTTATCATCCATATGTTACATGCAGTCGCCTTGTTAATTCGCATTCATTAGTGAGGTCACCAAGTTAATGTACAGTACAGTTGTTTGTCACCCACAAGCTACTCAGTTATCTGACATTGTCTAAAAGCTTCCCAGTCTCCTTAGTAACAGTGCTGTTGACACGTGCCGCGTTGTAAAAAAAGCATGACGACTTGCGCTTTGCGCTCACTTGCACTATAATGAACAAGTTGGTATGCCACTGCAATGCATAACGTTATAACCATGCATGCCCGGTATGGTGAAAGCGCTAGTGAATTCGTAGGGGAGTAACAGCATGCTTGATTACATGATCTGTTTCTTTGGTTGTCTCTGACGGGAATAACGCCATAGGTAAGCACGGCGAAGGACAAGTTGACATGCTGGTTGGCTAATAACATTGCACTAAACAGGAATGGTGCAATCAGCGAGACCAACAAGGACACGGCGCTAGCCATCAAGCGATCATGTGATTCATGACTGACCTTCTGCTAACATGGCTGACATAATGTCTCATGGTGCATGCTTATTTTTTAACAGCGAAGCTGTTTAGAAAAATCGTTCCTTATTGCTCACCCTGTACCAAAAACCTATCATCATAAACGGGTATACGCCACGAAAATTGGGTAAATACCACTACTCCAAACTGGTCCAGTAAAAGTGAAGGAGACAACAGTCAGCCCAACAAACGGGTATGTGCCACGGAAATTTGTGCGGCGTGTCGGAAAAGCTACCATCATCATAAATGGGTATCTGCCACAGAAATTGGGTAAATCCCACTACACAAAACTAGCACTAAAAACAAGAAGGCAAAAGATAGCCCAACAAATGGTTGGCGAAGTGACGGCGGTGAGCCGAAGACCCCCAGTATGTACAACGATAAAATACTAGGGAACGAGAAAGGGTAACGGCGGCTGCGAGAAGATGCAGAAGCTGTGGGACGCCTGCGCCAACGACGACGCGCTGTTACGATCGGCCTTGGAAGCTTTCATGGCAGACGCAGCGGAGAATGCTCCTGTCAATCAAAACTTCCTGCCGGGTTCGCTGCCCTTGGTTTACCACCATTTTCCTGGTAGGCCCATGTACGTGCGGCGTGGTCAGGTGTCCTGAAATCGAGCGGTGGTGGCGCGAACAGCCCTTTCTTGCACGAGGCTGTCGGCGGGGGATGGACCTGCTAGACAATTTCTCAGCGACGAGGCATGTCTCTGCACCTGGACGGAGCCATTGGCGGTTGCAGGTGTGAACGACAGCAGCAACCACGTCTTCAGAGGTCACCGACTTGGCACCAGTCCGGTTCCCCTTCGGACTTTTCCTCCTCGCCGACAATTCCGAGTCGTCTGGGCGTGGTACGTGGGCATCCCCCTGTGTGGTGCATTGGACTTCTCGTCCTTACCCTTTTGAGGAATGCGTTGTGTGTAGCGTTACCTCCTTCTGGGGGCAGGGCGTTGTGGCGCCGGGACACATTATTCGCCGGATCGCAGACACCGGTTTGATTGCCTGAGGTGGCCAGACTCGGGGCTCTTAAAGCCGAAGAGATTCTGTAAAAAAAACCAAGCCATATCCACGAAGTGAATGATGATCAGTGGGCGAAGCTCCGGAGGTAATCGGGTAAACCGTCAATCCCCGTAAATTTTGCCCACTCGATCATCATGAAACGACCTGACACACAAACGCGGGGGTGTGTTTTCCGCATATATGACGTTAAGCTCAGGGGAACGTTTGTTGTCGGCGTTGCCGTTTTGCCTTTCAAGGGCGAGAGCGCGTTCACGATCGTTTTCATCCATGGCGGAAAGAGAATGTGTGGTCTGGAACGCGCTTATACTTCGTGGTCATCAGCGTCATCGTCATCGTTATCACGTGTAGTGGGTACATTTCACTATACTGGAACGCGCTTATTCTTCATGGTCATCAGGCGTCACCGTCATCTTTATCACGTGGAGTGGATCATCATCATCATCATCAGCCTGTCTACGCCCACTGCA
Source organism: Rhipicephalus appendiculatus (assembly GCA_030522465.1). Classification (NCBI taxonomy): domain Eukaryota; kingdom Metazoa; phylum Arthropoda; class Arachnida; order Ixodida; family Ixodidae; genus Rhipicephalus; species Rhipicephalus appendiculatus. The sequence continues at coordinate 174,948 of JALIZH010025966.1, read as the reverse complement.
GGGCAAAGGCCTCTCCCATGTTTCGCCAATCAACCCGGTCCTGTGCTTTCTGCTGCCACGTTATACCTGCAAAACTTCTTAATCTCATCTACCCAACCTAATTTTCTGTCTCCCCCCTCACGCGTTTGCCATCTCTTGGAATCCAGTCAGTTACCCTTAATGACCAGCGGTTATCCTGCCGACGTGCTACGTGCCCGGCCCATATCCATTTCTTCTTCTTGATTTCAACTATGATATCCTTAACACCCGTTTGTTCCCTGACCCACTCTGCTCTCTTCCTGTCTCTTAAGGTTACACCTTATCATTTTCCTTTCCATCGCTCGCTGCGTCGTCCTCAGTTTAAGTTGAACCCTCTTTGTAAGTCTCCAGGGTTTCTGCTCCGTAGGTAAGTACCGGTAAGATGCAGCTGTTATATACCTTCCTCTTGGGGGATAGTGGTAGACTACCATTCATGATTTGATAATGCTTGCCGGAATGAGCCCCATCCCATCCTTATTCTTCTAGTTATTTCACTCTCATGGTTCGGCTCCGCGGTTACTACCTGTCCTAAGTAGGCGTACTCCTTTACAACTTCCAGTGTCTCTCCACCTATCGCAAAGCGCTGTTCTCTGCCAAGATTGTTCCACATTACTTTAGTTTTAATGCATATTAATTTTCAGACCTACTCTTCTACTTTCCGTATCCAGTTCAGTAATCATAAGCTGTAATTCGTCTCCCGTGTTACTCATCAGTGCAATGTCATCAGCGAATCGCAGGTTACTGAGATACTCTCCATTAACTCTTATCCCTAACTCTTCCCAATCTAGGGCCCTGAAAACCTCCTGTAAACACGCGGTGAATAGCATTGGAGAGATCGTGTCTCCCTGCCGTACGCCCTTCTTTATTGGGATTCTGTCGCTTTCTGGAGTGGATACATCCCACTATACGTGGCTACCTACTACTACTACTACTACTACTATAATAAAGAGCTGATACACGTCCTCGTCAACAGATACTATATTCTGAGGCAGTGTAGGATCGTAGGCCTAGCTAGCGTGAATACCAACAACGTCCAGCACGAGCCTCTCTTGCGTAGCGCTGACGATCCGGCTGCCGAGATCTTCAGGGTGCACTTCTTCTTCATTACATATTTCCCCCCTCGCTGATGACGCAGCCAATTAGGTGTTTCAAGGGCTCGTAAGAACAAGTGGTTCGTGGTACGGTTTTAGGCGATCCACGTGAACAGTTTCGCGGCCTCGGCGACGCAGGTCCGCTGTGGGTGTGAGGGGCTCGATGAGGTAGTTGACGGGCGAAGTTTGTCGTAGGACGCGACAGGGTCCATGGTACCTGCTGACGAACTTCGATGAGATACCTGGCGCATAAGTGGGAGGCACCCACAGCCACACAAGAGAGTTGGGGGAAAACTGGTGGTGGGAGGACCGGCCGTCGTCGTGCCGGAATTTCTGTTGCCCCCTGTTCTTGGCTTGTAAGGGAGCGCGCTAGTTGCCGACATTCTTCTGCATATCGAGCAGCTTCAGAAACTGGTGTGCCCTCTGATGAGTCGGGTCGGTAAGGAAGAACGGTGTCGATCGGAGACGATGGTTCTCGGTCATATAGTAAAAAGAAGGGAGAAAAGCCTGTCGTCGCCTGGGGTGCCGTATTGTAGGCGTACGTCACGTAGGGAAGAATAAGGTCCCAGTTTGTGTGGTTAGAGGCGACATACATAGAAAGCATGTCTCCAAGAGTTCGGTTGAAACGCTCGGTCAAACCATTTGTTTGTGGGTGATATGCAGTTGTACAGCAGTGAATCACATGGCATTCAGCGAGAAGTTCTTGAATGACATCCGCAAGAAAGACGCGGCCTTGGTCGCTTAGGAGTTCACGAGGAGCGCCGTGACGTAGAATAAAGCGTTGAAGCAGGAAATACGCAACGTCATGTGCCGTCGCGGCTGGTAGAGCGGCCGTTTCTGCATACCTCGTGAGGTGGTCTATCGACACAATAACCCAGCGGTTTCCGGCGGATGTGTATGGTAGAGGACCGTAAAGGTCTATTCCAACGCGGTCAAATGGTCGCATTGGGCACGACAATGGCTGCATTGGTGCAGAAGGGTGACAAGGATCGGGCTTGCGGCGTTGGCACGCTGTACAAGATCGAACGTACTTTTGCACGAACGTTTACATGCCACGCCAATAATACCGAAGGACGTAGTCTCGCGTAGGCTTTAAACAGACCAGCGTGTGCGCTCTGTGGATCGGCATGGAAAGCGGCACATATGCTAGCGCGGAGTTGCCTGGGTATGAAAAGCAGCCATTTGCGGCCGTCCGATTGGTAGTTGCGGCGATAAAGAATTCCATCACGGATGGTGAAGTGAGAGGCTTGTCGGCGTAGCGCTCGAGATTGCCGGCGTGCGAGCGAATCAGATAGGTAATCCATCAAAGACGCAATCCACGTATCTTTGCGTTGCTCCGAAGCCATGTCGATGGATCCTAATGGTGAAAATGAGTTGTCTAGAAGGGAGACACTCGCAACGTCAGTGGGAATAGGCGAACGCGAAAGAGCATCAGCATCGGCATGCTTCTGGCCTGAGCGGTAGATAACACGGATGTCGCACTCTTGGAGCCGCAGAGCCCATCGTGCCAAGCAGCCGGAGGTGTCTTTGAGGGAGGACAACCAGCACAGTGCGTGATGATCGGTAACGAACATCGAAGGGTCGACCGTACAGGTAAGGCCGAAATTTCGTAATGGCCCAGACGATGGCGAGACATTCTTTTTCAGTAACGGAATAATTTGCTTCAGCTTTCGTGAGTGTACGACTTGCGTACGCAACAACATAGTCTTGGTAGCCGGGCTTTCGTTGTGCGAGGACAGCGCCAAGACCGACGCCGCTAGCATCCATGTGGATTTCTGTAGGAGCACTTGCATCGAAATGGCGCAGTATGGGTGGTGTTGTGAGTAGCTGACGTAGCCTCGCAAACGCATGATCGCAAGCCCGGGACCAGGAGGATAGATTGGGGTCTCCCTGAAGCAGGTCTGTCAAAGGGGCCATAATCGAGGCGCAATTGCGAATGAAGCGGCGGAAGTATGAGCAAAGCCCAATGAAACTACGCAGCTCTTTTAAACACGCTGGTCTCGGGAAATCTTTAACAGCACGTAGCTTAGAGGGATCAGGGAGTACGCCATCCTTCGACACGACATGTCCGAGTATAGTCAGCTTGCGTGCCCCAAAGTGACAGTTCTTTAAGTTTAGTTGGAGGCCAGCTTCAGCGAGACATCGTAAAACCTGCTCCAAGCGACAAAGGTGCGTGGGGAAGTCCGGCGCAAATACCACCACATCATCCAAGTAGCACAAGCACGTATTCCATTTGAGGCCTCGTAGAATAGTGTCCATCATGCGCTCAAATGTTGCCGGTGCATTGCAGAGGCCGAATGGCATCACATTAAATTCGTATAAGCCAACCGGCGTGATAAAGGCAGTTTTTGGCCTATCATCTGTATGCATAGGCACTTGCCAATAACCAGACCGTAGATCGAGGGAGGAAAAAAACTCCGCACCTTGTAAACAGTCTAAGGCGTCGTCGATCCGGGGCAAGGGATAAACATCCTTTCGCGTTATCTTGTTTAGACGACGATAATCTACGCGAAAGCGTATCGTGCCATCCTTCTTAACTAAAACAACTGGGGATGCCCACGGACTGTTTGACGGTTGAACGACGCCGCGCTTAAGCATGTCACCTACTTGCTCATCAATGACGCGGCGTTCAGTCGACGACACACGGTATGGTCGCTGCCGTAGTGGTGGGTGACTACCAGTGTCGACCCGGTGGCATACAGTCGAAGTTCGGCCTAGACAAGTGCTGTGGCTGTCGAAAGCTGGGCGAATTTTATGAAGAAGGCATAAAAGGTCACGGCGCTGCTGCGGGTTTAGACCATCGTCGATGACATGGTTGAAAATGTCGCCAGCCATTGTGCCAGTCAGGGGACTACAGAAGAGGGCGTTGACCTCTGTTGAACCATCAGGAACGCCCATCGTAGTGACGGTTTCGCACGGTTCCATGGTGCCGATACATTCACCCCGAAGCAACGTAATCGGGAACGGGAAAGGATTGCCCACAGGTACTTCGGTCGCACCACCTTGCAGGGTAAGTAGAGCGGTCGGGAGCGGTGAGAAGTGGCGATGAAGGAACGCAGCGGAAGGCGTGAAGAGTGCAGGAGCGTCGGGGGGGAGCGGAACATGATACAGATGTCAAGACAGTAGCCTGCGGAGGGATCTGGGTGTCGTCAGCGATAAAGAACTTCGCGCAGGAGAGCGGACCGTCGGTAGGTAGAGCATCGGCAAGTGGGGAGAAGGCGACTTCTGCACGGGCGCAATCAATGACAGCTTGCTGACGGGACAGAAAATCCCAACCTAAAATAATATCGTGGGAACAGTGCGGAATTACGATGAACTCTACTGTGTAGGGCACTCCTTGTATGAGAAGTCTGGCAGTACACGCCGCCACAGGCTGGACGGGCTGTGCTGTGACAGTGCGAAGAAACGGACCGAAGAAAGGGGTCATCACTTTTCGAATTGAGCGGCACAGTTTTTCGGTGATAACAGATATTGCGGCACCCGTATCAATTAGAGCAAGAACAGATACACCTTCAATAACGACGTTAATAACATTTGGCGGCGAAAGAAGAGGGCTTGCACTTCGCGACGGTGACGCAGTTCTTGCCTCGGGAACTGCGCCATTTAGTTTTTCCGAGTCGGTTGCAGATGGACGTCAACGCATCGGAGACAGCGATTGACGACGGGGAGAAGGAGAACGGTGGTCATGAGCTGGTTGAAGACTTCGGCGCGGAAGTGGCAACTCGTGGTCTGAAGCGTAGGTGAAGGTGTGGCCGTAGTCAGACACGCGTGTGTCGTCTCGTGAATGTAGCGGTCGGCGGCGGCACAGCCGTGCGACATGTCCGGGTAGGCCACATGAAAAGCAGATTGGCCGGTTGTCGGGTGTGCGCCAGGGATTGGTGACTGCACGGACTGGTGGTCCTGGCCGGCGTGATGGCGTAAGAAGGAGTAGACAGCGGAGGCGGTGCTCGGAACGTCTGTGGTCGTGGTCGTGGTCGTGCCGCTGCCTCGGCGTACGTCAGTGGTGCGGTGACTGGTGGCGCCAACTCTGGTGGAAGAACCTCGGACACCTGGTCTTGTATGACGTGCTGTATGTCGGGACTGAGCGGCGTAGTGCTCTCCGGCAGGCTGGGGATGAGCGAGAACTGACGAGCAACTTCTTCGCGCACAAAAGCTTTAATCTGCGAGAGAAGGACGGGATCCTGCGAGGGAGTTAAGCCGGACAACGATTACCTGATGTGGAACAGGGCGGCGGGTGACTACGCGCTGTCGGCGAAGCTCGTCGTAGCTCTGGCACAGGTCGATAACTTGAGCGACAGTACCCGGGCTCTTCGAGATCAGCATCTGGAATGCGTCCTCATCAATTCCCTTCAAGATATGCTTGATTCTGTCCGCCTCGGCCATGGTCGCATCGACGCGCTTGCACAGGTCGATGATATCCTCAATATAACTGGTAAATGTCTCGCCTGGTTGTTGAGAGCGCGAGTGCAGGCGCTGTTCCGCGCGCAGCTTCCGAACAGCAGGACGACCGAAGACTTCGCTGAACTTAGTCTTGAACGCCGTCCAGGTTGGAACATAGCTCTGGTGGTTCCGAAGCCACAAGTGAGCAATTCCCGTCAGGTAAATACCAACGGTGGCCAGGTTCGTGGCGTCATCCCATTTGTTGAGGACAATCACGAGTTCATACATAGAGAGCCAATCGTCGACGTCGTATTCATCAGTGCCGCTGAATATCGGAGGGTCCCGCTGACGGATCGCGCCGGCGCATGCGGTGGCCTGGGCAACAGGGAGCGGCGGGTTTGTGCCAGATTCGGTGGTCATGGCCGCAGGTAGAGTCCGGCGGCGCAACTCCAGGATTTTTAGGAGACCCAGCAACCTCCACCAATTATAATAAAGAGCTGAGACACGTTCTCGTCAACAGATACTATATACTGAGGCAGTGTAGGATCGTAGGCCTAGCTAGCGTGAATACAAACAACGTCCAGCACGAGCCTCTCTTGCGTAGCGCTTACGATCCGGCTGCCGAGCTCTTCAGGGTGCACTTCTTCTTCATTACACTACTACTGCATACTACAGAGGAGGGACAGACCCACACCCTAAGGAGCTTCGCCCCTAAAATTACTCTCTCTCTTCTCTTGATCTCTCAATGTAAATAAACGTCTGTAATATCTCGCCTACAGCGCCTTCCTCTCTGCTAATGATGGGCTAGGGGACCGGCGGCGGGGCCAGCTACCTACGATGAGTCCCGCCGGACCCGAGTCGCAACAGCGCCCGTCTCGTGTCCATGACTGTCTCTGGTCTCACTCGAACCTCATTGCGCTGAGAATCAACGTAGATACAACCCTAGCATCACACAGCTAAAGCCTAGGAATCACCTAGAATCAATCTAGAAACAACCTGCATCACCTAGCGAAGGCCTGTAAACAGCCTTTAACTAACCAAATTAGTCTTCAGAATTGTCCAGTTTCGCTCTTTCATGGTTTGCGAGGCTTAACCCAAGCTTCGGCAATTTTTATTTATCTTTTTATTTTATTTACTGCTCAAAGACAGGGTATTACACGGGGGAACAAAAGACATATATTTGACGTGATTTATTGACGCGTGTATTTGAAGGAAAGTCGAGAAACGTCAAGGGCAGCGCGTCGAAGAGCGGCTGGCGTCAAGCAGCCAAAATCCGGGCAAGCGTGAGCTCGTGTCCAGTGCAACCACTGGACACTGAGGCTTGCTTGCTTGCTCGTGCACGTTCTCGTCGTCCTGTATTCACTACATTGGCCCCGTAGAATAGCACGGCCATTCTGGCGGCTTAATGGGTAGTCCGTATAGGGAGGTCATAACATGCCTCGATGCGAGACACGTGGACGATTTCTCGGCCACGACAGTGCAAGTCCTGAAATGGTGTCAAGTGCTCGACATCGTAAGTGGCGGGAGAAGACCGAGCAAGAATGCGGTAAGGGCCTTGATATCAGGCCAGTAACTTGGAGGCAAGTCCAGAAGTATTCGGCGGGACCCAAATCAAAATGAAGGCACCCGTCTTGAAACTAGGAATAGGTCGGTCTTCGTCGTGTTTAAGCTTCTCGCGACATTGGTCCTCTGTGGTAAATGAACGGGCGAACTGTCAACGTCGGAAACTGTTCAGCACTCACATGCCTCATGTGTGTAAAGAAGCATAGGTGTCCAGCATGCATGAATGCTCGTGTCCCTATAAGAGAAAGAACGCTGAGAATCATGTGGTCGCTTGCGTCGCAATGTGGTACGCATATTTCATGAAAGAAAGGAGGATATCCCATTTTGTCTCTTCTGATACGGTGCAGAGATCGTATGCATATCACCGAGAGGGCGAATAAATCATTCGGTTAGGCCATTGGTCTCGTATATTATGCGGTCGTCATTCCCTGAGCGGTGTTGCTGTTAAAGAGCAATGCTTCAATAGACTCGCGGACAGGAAAACACGTCTTCTGTCGCTCAAAAGTTCGCGGGGAGCGCCACGGCGCAGGACGAAGTCGAAACACGCAACTTCACTGACTCTTGCTGTGCGCAAAGCACCAGTCTCTGCATAGCGCGTAAGGTGGTCTAGGCCGATGATGATCCATATGTTCTCAGAAGTTGTCGAGGGAAGCGGGCTCTATGAGTCAATACCAACGCTGTGAAATGGACGCGCCCGCGGGAAAGGCTGAAGTCTACCGGCCGGTCGTTGAGGCGGAGTCTTTCGCCGCTTACTGGCAGTACAAGTGCGGACATACTTGCACACAAATGGATACATTCCGCGCCAACAGTATCGCTGACGCAGGCAGTAGTAGGTCTTGATAACGCCAGCGTGAGCGGTTTGTGGGTCGGTGTGGAACGCAGCGCACATATCCGTGCATGTACATTTGGCGAGGTGTTAAAAGCACCCGTCTCCGGCCATGAGACGCGTAATTGCACTGATAGAGGAGACCATCTCGAATAGCAGAATGGGGCGTTTGACGAGGAAGAGTTCTTGAAGTGGGGTAAGGTAATAGATGAGCCAGAAAGTTAACCATGTGACAAACCCACGCATTTTTGCGTAGCTTCAATGGCATGTCTGCGACGTCGATTGGCGACAAAGAAGCTGACAGAGAAGCCGTGTAGGACGCTAGCGGGGAGCAGGAGAGCGCATCAGTGGAAGAGTGCTTGCGGCCTGACCGGTACACAACACGAATATCACACTACTGCTGCCCAAGCGCGCAACGACCGAGGCGTCTCGATGGATCTTTCAGCGACGAAATGGTGGCCGATGACAAGGTCAAACGGGTGGCCATGAAAATATGGAGGAAACGTAGTCACAGGCCAAATTATGGGAAGGCATTCCTTTTTAGGGACAGAATAAATGCGCTCCACTTTCTTGAGAGTTCGACCCGCGTACGCGATGACTTATTTTTCGTATCCCGCTTTTTTTTCTTTTTTTTTCCTTTTTTGAGCCAATACTGCCCCAAGGCCGACGCAGCTGGCGTCAGTATGGATTTACGTTTGCGCATGAGGGTCGAAGTGACGAGGTATTGGAGGCGATGTGAATAAGCACCGTAGCGTTTCAAAAGATGTATCGCACTCTCGTGACCAAGTAGACAGGCCTATGGAGGCTCTCAGAAGATTGTTAAGACGGGCGATGATAAAAGCAAAGTCGCGCGCAAATTGGCGAAGCTATGAACATAGCCCAACGAAACTTCGAAGCGTCTTCATGCAAGGGTGCTTGAGGCATTCGGCAACGGCACGGAGTTTCACTGGGTCCAGACGAAAGCCTTCGTTGAAGACGACGTGACCCTGTATCGTTAACTGCTGAGTCGCAAAATGCCATTTTTTCAATGTTAGATGATTACGAAAATCCCTAGCAAAGACTACGATGTCGTTAAGGCAGGGTGTTTAATTTGTAGCCGCGACGGGTATTGTCCATTATTCTTTCGAAAGCAGCTGGGGCATTGGACAATCAGAACGGCATGACGTTAACCTCGTAGAGTCCATCAGGTGTGACGAAAGCAATCTACGCACGATCGATGCCAGCCATCGGTACTAGCCGATAACCCGAGCGTAAATCTAAAGACGAGAAATATTCTGGCCCTTGTAAGCAATCAAGAGCACCATGGATACACATCCTTACGAGTAATCTTATTGAGGCGGTGATAGTCGACACCGAACCTTATAGATTCATCCTTTTTTCGCAGAAGTACGACAAGAGATGACCAGGGGCTCTGGGACGGCTGAATGACTCCGCGTTTAAGCATGTCGTCAACTTTTTCGTTGTGTAAAGGTGTTCATTGGACAACGCTCGGTGACGATGCGCAATGGCGACAGTCAAGGTGGAGCACGAACTACCAGCACAAGCGGCATTCGTTCAGACTGGAGCCAGAGAGAACGACCCACTAGAAGGTGCTGGAGAAAACAACCCATAACAGAGTTCTTAAGCTGCGCTACAATTACCCCGGATACTAAAGAGACCCACCCCGTGACCTAACAGGTCGTCCTCGTATAAGCGGGTCATGAGAGGTTTTGAGGTGCTCCTCACTGACATTATCACGCTCTCGACGGCGCATGTCCGAAAACGGTTCAATGGTTTCGACCGGAATGTGCGTTCGATGACACGATAGGGGCCTTCGTATCTGGTCAGGTAGTTTTGAAGAGAAGCGAGTTGCAGTGGTCAGGGCCGAGAGCCATACGAGCGTTCCAGGGAGGAATGTGGGCGCAGAAGTGGTTGTGTCACTGCCAGTGCTCTTCTGGCGCTCTTGTTCATGCATACCGAAGGTCTTCGCAAGCTCGCGGCGCTTTCCAGCAAGTCTGGCTGTTTCAGAAATAGGCGCACACTCTGACGGATCTGGCTCGTATAGAAGAATCGTGTCGATTGTGTGCGGCGGGCGCCTTCCATACAGTAAGAACGAGCGTGAAAAACCAGTAGTGCTCTGAGGGGTGGTATTGTAGGCGTAGGTGACGAAGGGCAGGAAAGTGTCACAATTTCTTTGATCTGGGGCTACGTACATTGAGAGCGTGTCGCCGAGCGTGCGGTTAACGCGTTCGATGAGGCCATTCGTCTGCGGGTGCTAAGCAGAATTTTTGCGATGAACCGCATGTCACTCTTTGAGGTTGGCTTCGACGACATGCAACAAGAAGACACGGCCTCGATCGCTGAACAGCTTCTGGGGTGGACCGTGACGCAAGATGAATCGTTGGGCTAACATCGCGCGCTGTAGCCGCTGGAAGGGAGGCGGTTTCGGCGTATTGCGTGTGAAGGTCAACAGCGACGATGGCCCAGCGGTCATAGGCGTGCGCCGGTTTCCCCTTCAGGGGGGGGGGGGGGGCGAAAGTTCATGGCAGCACCGCCCCCCCCCCTCCCTATTATGTCAATGTATGGGGCGGACTTCATCAGCCGAGCTTCGTCAGCGGCGATATGGTGGTGGCGAAGTTTCGAATGAACCGTCGAAAGTAGCAACAATCATACGAAACTGCGCATTTCTTTGACGGACGTAGGTTTCAGAAAATCGGCCATGGCCCGAAACTTGGCTGGATCGGGGAGGATTCCGTCCTTTAACACGACGTAGCCAAGGATCGTCAGTTGCCGTGCTACAAAAAGGCGCTTCTTTAGATGAAGATCTAAGCCGGCGTTCCTTACACGCGTCAAAACATGCCGCAGCCGTTGCAGATGCGTGGAGAAGTCCGGAGCGAAAACGACGATTCGTAGAGGTAGCGCAAGCACGTGTGCTATTTCAAGTTGCGTGGAACGGTGTCCATCATGCGCTCGAAGTTCGCGGGCAAATTACACACTCCAAATGGGATGACCGTTGAATTCGTACAAGCCGTCGGGCGTGACAAAGGCGGTCTCCGGTCGAGCTTTATCAGCCATGGGGACTTGCCAGTATCCTGAGCGCAAATCAAGGGAGGAAAACAATGCTGCTTGCAGGCTCTCAATCGCGTCGTCAATTCGCGGCAGGTGATAACCATCCTTGCTAGTGATCATGTTGAGCCATCGGTAATTCCACACAGAGATGCCCTTTTTTGCAACAAGAACAGCAAAAGAGGCCCAAGGGCTGTTTGATGGTCGGATAACATGGCGGCGAAGCGTACCGGCAACTTGCTCATTAATTACACGACACTCAGCGGGAGATACGCGATACGGACGTTGCCGCAGTGGTGGTTGGGTGCCAGTGTCGGTGCCATGCGTGACAGCGGACGTATGGCCGAGAGAAGGTTGCGCGACGTTGAAAGAACAACAAAATTGTTCCAACAGGCACAGAAGCTGGGAACCCTGGACCGACGTATGGTTGTGAGCAATGGAGGAACTGAATACGTCAGCGGGTGACCAATCGGAAGGAGAAACAGTACTGAGTGCACTGGAACTGATACAGTGCGTGTCATCGCGTGCGTCCATAACTTCTGCGTCTTCGAGAGATTCCACTCTGCCGACATTCCGCTCACACCAACGTAACAATGTACGGGGATAGGTTGGTAACAAGAACAGCGGTGCTTCCCTGAGCGACTTGCATGGTCGCAAATGGCACCAGCAAGCCCTTCCTAGTGCAAACACGGTCTGATGGCGAAAGGAGTGAACCAGGGTCACCGTTGGGTACCAAAAGTAGCCAAAGTAGCCATGCAATTTAATATTATCGCTAAATTTGTAGCCAAATAGAACAGAAACGGTATTATAAGTATTTTTTAGTACTGATCAATAAGTAATTACACTTTGAATGGGCAAGACCACAGAAATAAGAGCAACATTTTCCCAGTATTGCTTGATCTTCAAGACACAGATAAGTTGCAAATAAGCGAACAAAATATAATATATTAAGTGCACATGCATATATTCAATGTACAAAAAATAGAAACATATTTCTGATGCCAGATGAAAAGTTATATTAGAACATTCCAGCCAGCAAGTCAGTACGAACGTTAAACGTTAAAGCTGCTTTCTTTGATGATGCAGATCAAATTTGATTCGTAGAGTTTACATAACACAAGTCGAGCTTCACAGAGTGAAATCTAGTGGAAGATGGACAAACCAGCCCCATTTTGTCGCATATCTGTTTGTTCTCAAATTTACACGAGAACACGCACTGGGCATAAGAATTAGTCGTAAAAACTTTCGCGTAGCATCGGCATAGATGGCGGGTAGCAGGAGCGGAGGGTTGGCCTCGCGCTTGCCAACATGCACGCAACATTGGCTACTTCCGTACTCGCAGGCGCGCGTACGAAGTAGCGAGGTTAAAGCATACATCATGCATGTTCGTGCGTGTGTTTGTATGGGTGCGTGTATAAATACACATGCAAAGTTGAAAAAATTTTCGGGAAGGGGGCGGTTTAAAACTCCCAGCCCCCCCCCCCCCCCCACCGTGGCTCACCAGCGGTAAGCGTGCCTCGATGCACACCAGCCTGCTGATGGGTGAAGTACGCGGGCGCGCATCGGCTCAAATGACATTTTATCTGGAAATAACGAGACCAATGGCTACTTAATTCGCCACATCAGAAATTTAGATGTAGCCAGAAAGTAGCCATGGCGCCAACCGGAAATTTTCGTAGCCAAATGGGGTGGGAGAGTAGCCAGTTTGGCGCAAAGTAGCCACCAACGGCAACCCTGAGCGCAATGGTGTCGGAGAGAACGGCGCAGTAGACTGACAAGGCCACCGTCGAGTTTGGAGGCTACATTGATATCGTCGTTGACGAGTATCGTGCTCGAAGCCGATGAACTGTCTGCCGGCATCAAATCTGAGAAAGGTGAGAGGTCTATTTCGGCTGGTGCGCAATGAATTACAGCGTCGTGGCGGGATAGAAAATCGCATCCCAGGATGACGTCGCGAGAGCAAGCAGCAATTATGCTGTACTCGACGTCGTATAGAGCGTCCTGAATGACGACGCGAGCTGTAGATAGTGCCGTAGGGTGAATACTTTCGGTGCTAGCTGTACGGAGGGACATCTCAGACAGTGACGTCGTCACTTTTCGTAGTAACCGACTAAGTTTTGCATCCACAACGGATACAGGCACTCCAGTATTGACAAGGGTAGATGCACAAACACCGTCCTCAAATACGTCCATTACGTTTGATAGGCTTCGCTGAGGGCTTTCGCAGTTCAATAGCATCGCAGCCCTTACCTCATGGACTGCGAAGACAAGTTTTCCTGCTCTCGTGCGACCGGACGTGGCCGCATGGGTGACAGTGAGGGACATCGTGGAGACGGAGAGTGGCGAGTAGATGGAGCTGGGCGTGACGTCGGTGACATAGGCGGATGTCGGTCACAGAACGCGTGGCTGGACTGGCTGGTGACGGGAGACGCGACTCGAGGCGGCTGCACGCGACGGCAATTCTGTGCCACGTGACCGGCGAAACCACATGCAAAGCAGGTGGGCCGGTTGTCACGTGTGCGTCATCGGTTCGCCGAGGCAGGTCCCACCCTCACCGCAGGATGTGATTGATGAGGCAGCTGCTGAAATGACCTGCATCGTAGGCGGCAGTCGGGGCCTAGGGATGTTCGCCAGCATAGGTAGCCGGCACGCCCGCTTCGAAGGACGGAGGTCTAGCGGCGGCTTCAGCGTAACTCAGTGGGGCAGCCGCAGGCATTGCTTAGGGCGTCCTGGCGACAACTTGAGCGTAACTCAGTGGCACAGGCGCCGGAGGTTGCTGGTGGTACTCAGGCATGAGCCTCCGAAATTTCCTGCGCAGGGGGAGGAGACGTTGAAGTGTGGTCGGCGGCTGTTGAACGTGCGGCGGGTGGGCAAAGGCCAATAGAGAGAACTGGCGTGTAATTTCATCGCGCACGAATGACTTAACTTCTGCCAGCAACGCGGCCTCGTCAAATTTGGCGCCAAGCCAGCAAACCCTGCGTCGCGTGATGCAGAGCGACTGGTGATCGAACGCTGCCGGCGCAGCTGCTTGTAGCTTTGGCATAGCGTTATGACCTTGGCCACTGTGCAAAAGTTTTGGGCGAACAGCATGGTGAAGGCATCGTCGTCAATGCGTTTCATAACGTTCCGGATCTTGTTAGACTCAAACATAGTGCCGCTGGTTTTCTTACACAAGTCTAGGACGTCTTGGATATAACTTGTGAAAGATTCATCGGCTTGGTGAGCTCGTTCGCGTAAGCATTGTTCTGCTTGCAGCTCATAAACGGCAGGGCAGCCAGGAACGTCGATGATGGCGGTATTGAAATCCGGGCCAAGTCGCAAAATCGGGTGCGTGGTTGTTGTACCACTAGCTAGCCACTTCCGCGAGGTAGAACACGACGTTGCTCAACTTGCCTGCTTCGTCCCATTTCTTGGATACGCTCACGCGCTCGTAAATTGCGAGCCAGTTCCCCACGTTGGTGCCATCGGCGCCAGCGAAGATAGGTGGATCGCCGACACGAGAGGCACCGGAACATGTGGTTGTTGCGGGAGGAGGCGCTTGTTGGGCGGCGTGTTGAGGCATGGTAGATTACAGGGTAGAGGATCGAAGCTCCAGGGGCATCGAATTGGGACCTAATTTGTTTTGAGGGCACAGCACTCTTTGCACAGCAACTTGTAAAAGTGTTTCTTGACGATGAGCAATGCCGAAAGTCGCAGCACGCACTTCCAGCACGAGCGGCATTCGTTCAGACGGGAGGCGGAAAGAACGACCGACTAAAAGCGCTGGAGAGATCGACCTATTACAGAGTTCTTAAAGGGCCCCTAAACAGCCTCTGAAAATACGAAGAACGAGCGCGTTATTCTCTCCCAGCGTTTCCCGTCTTTGCGGCCCACACATCAAACGGGTTTTAGCCTTTAGGGAGTTTTGGGCTCGGCTCTTAACTTGCATTCTAAAGGTACTACGCAAAACACCCTTCAAAAGGAGGTTTTAGGGGGGTACGTAAGATGGCGGTGCCTGTTCAAGCGAGAGCTGTCCACTTAGAATCTTTCTAGCCGTCGGCCTGCGTTAATAAACTCATTCATTCCCAAATAATGCTGGTATTTGATTTAGATTTGAGTAATGAGGCTTCGCTAGGCGTATACTGCCGATAAAACAGCTCCGTTTTTGACATACACAGTCGACTTTGTGGTGCAGAAGGCTTAACAAGGTTTGTTGACAAAGTAAACAGAGTTCAATAGAGGGAATTAGCAGAGTCTTTAGGAGGTAACTTTGCTGTTTTTATTTCACTCATTACGGAGGCTTGAACCGAGCGCATTGGAAGTTTTTCTGCTTCTTTTCAGAGCTTTTGAAACAACGCTTTATAAGCGGCCCGAGAGAGGGCGAAAAAAAAATCATTTCAGGCACTATACTTCGCGTTTTGGAGACAGTTCTTGCAACTGTACATCGCTGGGACACATTATAAAATCGACATCAATGTTTAAAAAATAGACATCGATGTATTCATGCACAAACATGGCATTTTCATAAAAGCACGCACGACACAGGAATCGAACTCGCGACCACACGCACTGACAGCAAACACCATAACCATTACACCACAGCGCCACCACCAGCTTGCATAGTTTTTCACGGGGTTATATATGTACAAAGCGGCTACTAACCCGTCGGCGACACTCTCGTAGCATCGACATGTGTTAGCGCTTGCGCAAGGCCAGTACATAAACTGAGGGTCGTCACTCAGGCCAAGGTAAACACCTTCAGCTTCGAACTATTCGGTTGGTCGTGTCGTGCCGCTAGAAAAATGGTAAACGTGTGCCCTCTTTAGTACTTCGACAATGCTTCACTCGCCCGAAATTCGTGCATACCACCGTGACAAATGGTATCCTCAGATGGCCGAACATATGTGCATTCCATGGGCGTATGCTGTGGAGCTAGTTTCGTTATTTCTGCCGCGAGCTGTACGCGTCCCGTGGCAGCGGCGTGTTCTGAGCTGTTCAAGACCGCCTGTGTTTCCATTGTAGGGGTCTGGGTCTCCCGCCGCACAGAACCCCTCAGAGACGAGGACGAAACTCTCAGCAGCACATCTTTATTCTTTCAAAACTCTGCCGCGACTGACTGTCAGCGGCCGCTGAGCGCGAGCCACGAGCGTCCTGTGTCCATCGTTATCGTCTACCACTGGCGCTCTCACCACTACCACTCCCACAGCATATAAGTTGCTCACGCAGATGCTCATATGCGTGCATGCGCAGGGTTCTTCTTCAGGGGGAAGGATGGGGGGGGGGGGGGGGGGGGCGAAGGCCCACCCTTCCAATAAGTCAATGTACAGAGCAGACTCCCCCCCCGCCCCCCGCCCTCCCCACTTGTGTGTAGGCCCATCCAGATGCCAGAGTTACAAGGACATTGTAACGGGCCTGCACTAAGTGCTGCACCAGCGAGCTAAACGCTGGTGTAGCAGCGCCTTCCGTGTAGCTGAACGATAATCTATATCCTGAACTAGCACTTACTCGCAACTCGCCCTTTAGCGTGGCACGTAATGGTTCTCTAACTCAAATTCAGTATTCAGTCACTTTCACACTCGGAGACTACCTACAATCTTACTAATTAACCTTCATGGTTAAACAAATGTATGAAAAGCAAATGCCTAAGGTGTGCTTCAATGTCAAGTACAACCACCACAAATTAGCCGTGACAGGTCTCCTGCTAAATAAAAAAGTTAATGTACATGCACTTCGCCCTTGTGAACGTCGATGCGTACGTAGCACTCCTCTTGCACATATGTAGCACGAATAAAAAAATACAGTATTACCGTCTTCCTCAACGAAACAGCTATTCTTCAAAAAATTTATGGTTCTTTTGAATTGCTAGTATACTATACGCACAGAAGTAGACAGGTTGGCTTGTTTGCCATTCAGAATTTCGTAGACATAACACAGAAACACCAGGACTGTAGCAAATAGGCACGAAACTGGAAAAACCAAGTCATTTTAGTAGTACGTCGTCCATTTGCACATTATGTGAAATTTTATTTATGCAACACGCAGCTTCAACTATATTACGATAGATGAAGGATCACCGAATCTATGCAAGAAGACAGCGATCCCTTTCTGCCTGTCTGCCTGACGCCTATTTATCTCTCACAATAATTCTGAAGAATAAATTGTTTGCTCTACTTGTTTGGTAATATAAACAGATGCCGTTATTTACATTGAACCAGCAGCGTTTCAGCAATTTCAATTGCATGAAGACGTTCGTACTTCAAATGATAAAAAAAAACATAGCTGATCCCTCTGTCAAAGGAATCGGTATAACACGAAAGTGAAACGTCTATTCACATAAGTAGTTGAGCGTTTATTGTGCATTGTTTCGCCACAAGGGAAAAGAAATGAATGCTGCAGCAACAAATTGTAATGTGACGTGAAGAATGGCAAGCAGCTCGAAACATGCAGCGCGCACCTCAGCAAAAAGGGCGCACGAAATGAGCATACACAAGACGAGCATGGACTAACTGTCACAGCTCGACATTTAAAGCGCGCTGCTCTAACACAAAGATGCACGAAACGAACACGCAAGCTTACACAGGACGAGCGCGAACAACTGCCACAATTATTACTTCGTGTGTAAGCGGCGCGCTCCATTCGTAAACGCGGCCGCTGCGGCGAACGAAGCGACCGGCGTGCATTCTTTAACCACTGTAACTTCAAAGCAAACTTGCGGTAGAAGGACAAGGCGTGCGAAGCGCCCGAATGCCCCGATCAGGAGATAAGCGCGCGCGCACGAGCGACCACGCCCCGTGGAGGCGCACGCTCATCCCAGCGAGAGGCGCGACGACCTTTAGAGCGCGCGCTCCGTGACACCTTCGCGCCATCTCGCTAGTGATGACGAAAACGCGCTGAGTCGAGGAGCTCTGAGGACCGCCAACGGTATATGGTGTGTATAAATAGCTTGCCGTTAGCAAGCTGAGGAACGTACGCTCCCGTAGCCGAGTGGTTTCGCGCCGCGCGCTACGGAGCTAGAGGTCGCAGGTTCGACGCCCGGCGACTGAACCTTTTCCTCTAGTTTTTCTTTGATCTTCTTATGTTAGTTTATATTTTACAACGTCATATCCGTGACGGAAATACGTCAGAGGCCGTGGTGGACCCCGGCAATAAAACACTTTCGTGTTAAAAAAAACAGTGTTCGCAATATTTTATTGGAAGCAAAACAGCAGCAGTTCTCTGTAAGCATATGTATATTTCCTTCTTCTTGCACAGAACCTACACCCAATACAAAACACTAGGAACGTATACAGTACAGCCCCAGCACTATATCTAATTCACAGCATAAAGCAACATGAAAGTAGTGTGGCAAGTCTTATCATAATGCACACTGACATGTGCACTTCACAGTGCCAGCATGTAAGTGAAATCCAAACAAATGGGATCTACAAGGAACTTGGTGTGAGCCTACACGTGAAGGCAACTAAGTTAGTACAAAAAGGCTAGCGTTACTTTTAAGAAATATACAACCATGCAGGTAGGCATGTTGTAGTTTTTTTATTGTATTGGTTTGCCCTATGGCATCAAAACATGTCAAACATGATCATACAGTTCAGTTTTCTGCAGAAAAGTCCAAAATAGACCTGTGGTGTTGATTGTAGATGCACTTACCCCAATTTGTAAAAGCGTTCAGCCATGCCAACAAAATGACAACATTACATTCATATATGGTTGCACATATTTACTCACAGATATCTGAAAACTAACGTAATTATCTGGAAATATGCTTGGGAACTTTTCGCCATTATCACACAACTGCAATACACCAATACTTCTACGATTCATGTACAGCTATGTTTACAATATTTCCATACCAGCCAGTGTCATCTGCAACCTAAATAGTTCTTCCTATTTAAATCCTCGCTTCATGGCTGATGCATAATTACCACGTTGAAAATTAATCCCAGTACCATGGCTGCAAATTGATCTTGAAATTAGGCAATCACATGCCTAAAATTAAAAAAGTTCCTATAAATAGTGGGCTGGTGGCGTGGAATATTGGATCCTAGGGCTTGGTATGTCCATGAGGTTGAATAGAATTTGACCCCGAATCTATAGAGCCTGTAAAACAGTCAGGACTTGAGCTCATAGTTAAAGTCTGAAAACATAACAACACACATAGAAATAGAAATGAAGGGAACAGGACAAGACAGTACTAGCAGGTGAAGTTTAACACGTGTATGACTTTTTTAGTCACGTTCGTACTCATTCTGTGACTGCGTGATTCTTTAATCTTGTAATTGTTTCGTACTATGAGTGTATATCTTCATGTGGTTTGCATTACACTTCAGTTGCTAGTAGCACATCGTTCTGTGCCCTTCATTTCCATTTCTCTGCGTTGCAGGCTTTTTTCTCCACACTTTTTTAACTTTGAATATACATCAACTCGCCCAGTTGTCCCTTTTAGGGTTAAGTTCGCTGGATAAAACCGGTTCCACTCAGCGTCATTTTAAACAATGTGAAATTTTCAAATGGGCACGCTTTTGGAAAAGTTCCATTCAGTACCATGCATAACATTCCGCATCAGTGCGAGTTTTTGTCCATATGCTGTAAGATGTGCGAAATCTTTGAGTTAGTGTACAGTGAGGCACAGGGGAGTGTTCCCACAATACACTGTCTCGACCAGAAACAAGTGGGCAAGCAACTCTTGCTGCTGTGTCAGAAATGTCTTCCTGAAAATAATAGAAAAGAAGTTCATTAAGCTTTCCATATCCAGAAAAATTAATATCTTGGAAACACTTACACTTGACTATACTATTGCAGACTTCTTAACCGAACACGAAACAAATGCAAAAGTGAGATGCTGCTAAGTAGTTCCTCGTGAACTTTTCACTTAAAGTACAGAGGGCGAAAAGTACATGACAGTAAAGAAATACGAAATAACACCAGAAGTGTACTTTTGTCCTGTGTACCGCAATTCGGGTAGTTTTAGCTGTCAGTGAAGTTAGCATTGTAGTGTAAAGGGGTGCAAATGTTAGTAAGAATTAACTTTGTAGTTAAACGCATTTCAATGGAGGCGTAACTGCTTGAGGCCCGTGTACTTATATACGGTAGTTTTAGGTGCATGTTAAAGAGCCCCAGGCGGTCGAACTTTACGAAGCTCTCCACTACGGCGTCTCTCATAATCATATGGTGGTTTTGCGATGTTAAACACCAACAGTTATTATCACTTTTAATTAAACACGTGGAACACTAGCTTCTTGATCCACCACAGCTGCTCTGTTTAGGACTGAAGATTGGGCGACTTGGTATTGATTCATGGCAAAAGTAAACAGCGTACTTGTAATGACGACAATATGAGACCTGGGCAGAGTACCAGCGTATTTACCTTGTCAAAAAATTGTGTCAACAGTCAGAATACTGTGTGCTGATCATAAACACTATGGCAACATAATGTAAAACAAAATAACCAGAGGGAAGTAACAAGGTGATTCAACAACGAGGTTTAACAGATTTACTGACTTATATCAATGTGATTAAATTAGCCTTGCATAAGTGACACATCTCCTAAATTCTATAAATATGCACATGTAACCTTGGCAAGTTCTAGTGCTCATGTGTTCCTAATTAATGAGACCATAAAATCCGTGTGCTTCACCAAACACACTGTCTCTAAGCACATGTCTTACACATCATATGGCCACCATAATGTGTCGTTAACATGACTTATTCTTTCTAGAAAAATGAATACAAGCTCATGATGTTCATGTACCTCGATATGCAATTAAAATTGTTTGTGTAGGAGACGAACAAAGTGCACAATGCAAAATTGTCGTCAAAACGTCTTCTTACTTGCTCATATTCTGCGCATGAGAACAGAATAAATAAAAAACAAATTTGGCCTTAATGCACATTTTATCACATGACAGCGTGATAACAGCGGCCTTTTTTGTTGTTGTTGCTTAAGTGTATACTCCTTGAAAGCACTGCTTTATTCATGCTTTATCGCAAGCAATGACATTTTGCCGTAAAAACATTTTTTTTAAGGCTCAACCGCTTGAATTGGCTGGCCGCGCCAAGCTTATGCGATATTCACAGGATGTTCAAAACACGAATCACACATCTTTGTTATGTGAGCTTAATGACCTTTTTTTTCTCGCTTCTCAGTGCACTTTTCACGCGACGCAATGTGCAGGACGGCACCTACTGCTGCGCAAGCGACGACAAGGACACGCAAACAGAGGAAATATAAGTATTACGTACCATTTGAGTTTCTGAATGTGCGGCGAACGCGGTGCGCTCATCAGCTGCTGCTCGCTTGAGTCACCGGGCAATTGCCATACCATAGCACTCGCAGTGCGGCATGCAGCACCGTCGTAAAACCACGCATTTCACGTCCAGCGACGAGAACCCAGTAAGGCTGCCGGCACGAAACGCTCACACATCATGGGCGCATAGCAGGGTAGTCGAAAGGCGCCCTTCACAAGGCCGAGGTTATCCCATGACGCCTTCGCTTCGCTATAACTCACGCACGCCGCTGGGGCAGCCTGCGGTAGTATCTGCTGTCATTTCGGAACTTAAACGACTCTCTTCTCGCGTTCCTTTCTTTGTGCTTTTTCCCCCCTCCGGGCGCGCATGCGTGCGATGGTTCCTCTCTTCTCGCCGCAGTTCGAAGGTCCAAGGGCATTATTTCTCGCTTCGTCCCTTTCAGAGCGGCCGCTTGATGAGAGTCGCGTTTTTTCTTTCGTTTTTGTTTATTTTATTTTTTTTTCGCGCCGAGTTTTCTCTACAGCGGATTTTACTCCGTGCGTTGAGGTGCGCCGCCTCTGCCCAATTCGTTATCCAAAAGGGTATACTGAGTGTGGATGCGGTGCCGATCGGCCACATCGAGGGTATGCAGGCTCTTCCTTTTAGTTTAATTTTGATTTAACGGTAAAAAAACATCAGCGAAGTCATTCTGTGGTCGAAGTGCTGCGTGAACCCGAGCCCAACGGCAGTGTGCATTCCGTACAACAATGTACATCAGACGACGAGACGAAGAAATCATTCAATAGCACGTTCATGAATCTATTAAGCACTTTGAGAAATGTGGGCTATTAAGCACTTTCAGAAACACTTCTTTCGCCCGCGCAGTTGCATACATGCCCGCGAGCACTGAAGATCCTATAGAAAGCTTCGGATAAAATAAATGGACACATGCCAGAGAAAGTGAAATAGGAGTTTTCTGTTGAACTCCATTTGACAAATGACGTCAGATCGTGAATTTACCTCCTTGCTTCCACCTTTTATCCACATAATTTCTCAAGGAAGTAAAATTGAGGACGCAGAACTTTATTACACCTATCTTAATACACCCTAAGGGAGTATGGTCCCAAATGAAGTTAGTATTCAGCCTTTGAAACGCCCAATTCGGCTAGTTTGCGTTTACAGTGCAATTCGTGACGCCAGCTGTCTGTTCACATGACGCCAGGATGAACTAAGCTCTCGACTGGTCGATATACGAGAGATATCTGTTGTGAATTGTCCCCTACCTTGTTTTGCCATGCAGTCGCATGCCCGTTCTGCCTTGTCTCGCATGACTATAGTGCGCGATAAACTGATATCACTTCGTTTTCTCAGTTTGTGACTGTGCAAGCGGAAATAGCAGCGTGCACTCGAAAAGCAAGAAATCTTGACTGGCTCAACGCTTAGTGCTGACATTCCATGTGTTTTCGGAAGAAATAAATGGCGAGGAGGAGATAGCGCTTGTAGAAAGGGTATTGAAGGCGAGAAAGAAATCACTCTCTCGCCTTTGAACTCAGTTTGGTTTAGTCGCCCTTTAAGCTTCGCTACAGTTGATAATTCGCCGTTCTTCCGCGGAAAGTCGACGGGGTCGTTGGCGAAAGGAAGCATGCGAACCGGGGATGCTATGCAGGATGGCCCAAATTTGGCGAAACTCGGGATCTTTCCGAGCTCTGGCGACACCCCCTTTTGAACAAGCCAAATGTACCGAAAAGGTCAAATCCCCCCCCTTCAGCGCGCGCTGCGTTCCATTGGTTACGATGGAACGTGGCGTGACGTCAAGGACGGTCGACATAGTGGGGCGGTGTTTTCAAACCAGAGGCATCTTCTTTCATTTGTTTTTCGTTCCACTGAGTGCCGAATTGCCCCCATGCAATAAAAGTGTCAAACTTTTACTAACGATATTTTTTTAAAGGCAGCTAGGGCCTGTTTAAATGCATTTTCATGCTTTTAATGTCACACTAAATATCCTTTAGAAGAATCAGCACCGTGGCCTCTGAGATTAGTTCCGGCCGTGCGCCTTGCAATATCGCGACCGTAGCTAAACCCGAGGCCACGTGTATAATCATCATGGTCGGCCTGTATATCTTAGCGCGCTGCTCGGCCGGCGCGGGCCCTCTTCGCCGTCTTCAGCGTCTGCTAGCTCCCCGCGAGCACGTGCGGCCGGCTGATTAGCTAATTAGCTGGGCGGTATACCTTACTAATTATATCAGGACATGCTATGACCAAGCTAATTAAGCCAAGTCATGCAAAGACCGAGGTAACAAGCCACATCTTTATAAGACCATGCTAATGATGCCATGTAGAACTAAGACCATGCTAACGAAGACCATGCTAATTAACTCGACTTTAATGTAAAACCAAGATAATTAGCCCTTACTAATATGATGCTAATTAGAATCATGTAAATTAGGAATATATTAATTAGTTCCATGCTAATCAAGACATTGCTAATTCCACCCGCTGAAATTATTGCCGTTCTAATTAAACTCTTACTGTGATGACTAACAGCAGCGGCATCGGGGCTCTAGCGCGCGGGGAGCTAGCACGGGGGGAGAGGGAGGAAGACGACGGGAGAGAATGGAGGCATGGCTTGCCAAAGAAACTGATATCCGACCATGCAACAACATTTCGCAGCCGGGAACTACGAGCGTACCTTTCTAAGGCGGGTGTAGAGCACCATTACGCATCCGCGTTCCATCCCCAGGCAAACGGCCTTACTGAGCGCACTAATCAAAGTATTCAGGCAAGACTCACTCCATATACCAAAGTAGACAAGAAAGGAGAGGCTGACTGGGACGTACACCTTCGGTCTGCTGGCTATGCAGTTAACACGGCGCTGCAGACGTCTACTGGTGTGACACCGTGCGAAATCGTATACGGAAAGCTGCCCCAGCTGAAAGCGGTCCTCAGCCTAGACGCTCCTGTTTAGCGTCACACGCTATGACAGCCGTACAGACGCCTGCCAGAAGATCAGAGCTGCGGCGATGAAAAGAGCCACACAAGCGCAAGAAAAACCGAAGCGCTATTATGACCGCCACCGGCGACCTGCCCCGGAGTACAACATTGGAGATGAGGTGTGGGTGCAAAGGGGCGGAAACTGCTCGGGCAAGAAGCTACTCGCGAAGTTCGAGGGGCCCTTCACAATCACGGAACGCCTAGGACAGAATACCTGGCGCGTTAGCACCTCAGATTCAAGCTTTGAACTCGACCGACGGAAAAGGAACAACTTCGCAGTGCACGTGTCACGCTTTAAGAAACGAGTGCATCGTTTGGACTGAACTGTTGTTTCTTTTTTGTTTGCCAGGTCCGCAGCGTGGCCAGGACCGACCACTACGATGCAGCCAAAGCCGCCCACCAGAGACGCTTCTCGCAGACCTCCCATCCATGTTGCAGTGTGGTCGGGGCCGACCACCACGATGCAGCCAGCCCCGCCCACCTGAAGCACTGTCGGCAGCTCCACGCGCTCGCAGTCATGGCCGAGTGTGATGACTAACAGCAGCGGCATCGGGGCTCTAGCCGCTGGGAGCTAGCACGGGGGAGAGGGAGGAAGACGACGGGAGAGAATAGAACAGCTTGCCCGACGAACGGGTGTTGTCTCCTTCTCTGTTCTTCACATACCAATCAAGACAAAACTGTTCAATATCATGTTATTTAAGCCCTAGCTAATAAGTATAATCAAAATGAAGACCAAATTGACACGGTCTTCACTTCGAAACAGACCTAGCGGACTGAGTAGACGACCCACTTGAAAAGCTTGAAGAAGCTAGATGATCACAAGCTCCTCTATGGCTCCAGCCTTGCACAAGTAGTGAAGGCTGACCAAATTATTTTATATGCAAATAAGCTGCTGCTTAGCGTCCACCGCATGAAATGCTTGACAGTCACAACGACACCATGACCGTCACAAGCTGAACTGGGGCCTTCTCAGAATCAACGAGTTTGTATCCGAGTTCACGCGTCAATCAGTTTGATTGAGAGACGCCCGTGGTGAAGATAGGGTCCGCCCGCCGCGTTTGCGCTTGTCGAGGAGCAGTGCTCACGCCGCAACGCCAGCGAGCGGCACGATTAATCTATCAGCTTCGTCGCGCAGATTATGCACACAAACATAAAGAAGTAAAAGTTATATCAGGTGGCTACGATGTCTCGCATTCAACTTTACCGCGCTCACGACGTACCACTCACAGCCGCGTTGCCGCTATGATGTGAGCGCCCCTGGTGACTACCTGTCCGTATATTTATCCGAAATATTTGATAGAAACGAAACAAGCTGCAGGAGAGTGCTGCGTGTGCACAGTTGTTGCCTTCGAGAGTGGAAATTTCCATGCTGCAGGTCGAACTAAATAACTCACCCGATAGAGGACAAACGCCCACGAACACGCCTGCTGGAGGCGCGATGGTGAGTTGGCAAAGGAAGTAGCGCGATAATCACGCTGACATCGCTGCACTATTGAAATGTTCACTCAGTGGCGGCACTGACGTGTTCGCACGCGGTGTTTCTTTGATAACCGCCGCGAATGCCCCACAAGCATTTGTGACGCCACGCTTGTGCTTGTAGCCGTTTTTATCAACGCTGCTATCGCGCGCTCCGCACTGTCTTCGTGCCATGACCGCCGTAGTGCGAGCGCGGAGCAAACTCATGCGCCCGAGAAGCTCGGACCATCCTGCGTAGCACCCCCGGTGTCGATGTCGTGCGTGACGCTCGTCGTGCGGCCCAAGGTTGGCGGGATGCAATTGACGGAAGAACGGAAGTCTTGCAGAAGAGCGAGAAGTTGGCTGCGATGCGATGACGGTAGATCGTCGGCAAGAGAAAGGGGGAAATTATCTGTGGCTGAAGATTTGGAACAGGTGACGTCATCGTGTTCAGCTGCCGGTAGGATTGGTCTCAAGAGAAGTCCAGGGCACGCAAGAGGTCGACGTCTTGTACATGCCCCAAATATTCCCCAGAAATCAAGGCAACGACATACGTGAGCCAGTTGGCAACAAGCCCTTATAGTAGCGCCAGATTTAATGGATGCTACTGCCAAGGGCAATCGTAAGCCGCGGCCAACGGAAAAATACTTCCGACGGGGCACAGATTGTTCTTTCATCTGGTGCGGTCGTATAGGTCAGTGATACAAGGGTCCACTTTGTTGGGGGGGGATATGTGTGTCCTCAGCGTCGACAAGTTTGTGAAGAGGGTCCGTCGAAAGAGAGGTATGCAGCGGCGTAAGAGCTATTTCTGCACGAGAACAGTTCATGATGGCACTATGATTCGAGAGGAAGTCCCACCCGAGAATAATGTCGTTGGAGCAGGACGGTTACAGCACGAAGAACTTGATCACCTAAAGTGCATCGTGTATGATGTCCCGCACAGTGAACACAGCTGACGGGGCAATGCACTGGCAGTACGGAACATTAGTCCTGATAGCGACGTCATCAACTTATTTATCTTACGGCGCAATGTCTCAGAGATGATGAAAACGGCGTCGCCTGTGCCATGAAGAGCTACGGCGGCGGTTCCCTCAACATGGACGTCAGTAACATTTTGCTGCGAAACACATGAATGGATTGGCCAGTTTGAATTGCATGCAGTACTTGGCGTCGTAACTGCAGCAATCAGTCTCCCTATACTGTAGCTGAGCGGTGACGCATGAATGACAGAAAGCCATACATACATACATACATACATACATACATACATACATACATACATACATACATACATACATACATACATACATACATACATACATACATACATACATACATACATACATACATACATACATACATAAGGCGAAACAAATACAGTGAGTAATAATAACAGTCAGGTAAAACAAGTTTTTATTTAAACCGCGTTGGTTAGTACTTCGCGAAAACGTTCATTGTAGGTGACTGATCTGACGTCAGCGGGAAGGTGGTTTCACTCGATTGCGGTGAGCAGTAAAAATGACTGGGAGAATGTTTGCGTTCTGAAAAATGGAACAGTTACTCTATGGCGACGATTAATGCGATGGGACATATACTGCGGCTGAAGAAAGGATGTATCGTGAGGGAAGGGAAACGAGAGAGAGGAAAGGCAGGGTTGTTAACCAGTTGGGCATAACCGGTATGCTACCCTGCACTGGGGGAAGGGATGAGGGAGATTGAAAGAAGAGTAAAGAAAAAGAGAAAGAGGAGGAGCACACACGCACAAGTGTGAGATCATAGTATATCTTGTGAAACAAGTTCAAGTGGGCGTAACGCGTAAAAAGGAGATTGAAAACAGAAAATGCCAAAATTTTTAGTTCAATGTTTTCCTTGGCATCTTTGATCCACGTTTTATCGGAGTGCGACGTCCAATTTCTGACAAAAAACATGAGCCAATTTTCTAAATCAGATCAATCTAACAGAGCGTGCCAATCTAGTAGCTCTCACGGGGTAGGAATGTCAGAAGCTAGGACTAGTTAGCATTGGTTGTAAAGTTGGATAAATCTGAATAATTTGTTTCTAATGTGTCCTGGTATAGAAATTCAAATTAATTTTGTTGGATAAGTAACTGTAAATATTTCCTACTGTACACTAATGTTTGGTAATGCTGACTACAGGATGTTATAACATCGAGGTTGTGTTCATCCAATCTCAGCCAAGTGCTTGAGTTGTCTACCATTTCCCCTGCTTCACTCGCCCGAAATTCGTGCATACCACCGTGACAAATGGTATCATCAGATGGCCGAACATATGTGCATTCCATGGGCGCATGCTGTGGAGCTAGTTTCGTTATTTCTGCCGCGAGCTGTACGCGTCCCGTGGCAGCGGCGTGTTCTGAGCTGTTCAAGACCACCTGTGTTTCCATTGTAGGTGTCTGGGCCTCCCACCGCACGGAACCCCTCAGAGACGAGGACGAAACACTCAGCAGCACATCTTTATCATTTCAAAACTCTGTCGCGACTGACTGTCAGCGGCTGCTGAGCGCGAGCCACGAGCGTTCCTGTGTCAATCGTTCTTGTCTACCACCGGCGCGCTCTCCACTACCACTTCCCACAGCATATAAGTTACTCACGCAGATGCCCATAAGCGTGCATGCGCAGGGTTCTTCTTCAGGGGGGAAGGATGGGGGGGGGGGGGGGGGGCGAAGGCCCACCCTTCCTATAAGTCAATGTACAGAGCAGACTCCCCCCGCCCCCCGCCCTCCCCACTTGTGTGTAGGCCCATCCAGATGCCAGAGTTACAAGGACATTGTAACGGGCCTACACTAAGTGCTGCACCAGCGAGCCAAACGCTGGTGCAGCAGCGCCTTCCGTGTAGCTGAACGATAATCTATATCCTCAATTATCACTTACTCGCAACTCGCACTTTGGCGTGGCACATAATGGTTCTCTAACTCAATATCAGTATTTAGTCACTTTCACACTCGGACACTACTTACAATCTTACTACCTACAATTTTACTAATTAACCTTCATGGTTAAAGCCATACATACATACATACATACATACATACATACATACATACATACATACATACATACATACATACATACATACATACATACATACATACATACATACATACATACATACATACATACATAAGGCGAAACAAATACAGTGAGTAATAATAACAGTCAGGTAAAACAAGTTTTTATTTAAACCGCGTTGGTTAGTACTTCGCGAAAACGTTCATTGTAGGTGACTGATCTGACGTCAGCGGGAAGGTGGTTTCACTCGATTGCGGTGAGCAGTAAAAATGATTGGGAGAATGTTTGCGTTCTGAAAAATGGAACAGTTATTCTATGGCGACGATTAATGCGATGGGACATATACTGCGGCTGAAGAAAGGATGTATCGTGAGGGAAGGGAAACGAGAGAGAGGAAAGGCAGGGTTGTTAACCAGTTGGGCATAACCGAAAATGCCAAAATTTTTAGTTCAATGTTTTCCTTGGCATCTTTGATCCACGTTTTATCGGAGTGCGACGTCCAATTTCTGACAAAAAACATGAGCCAATTTTCTAAATCAGATCAATCTAACAGAGCGTCCCAATCTAGTAGCTCTCACGGGGTAGAAATGTCAGAAGCTAGGACTAGTTAGCCTTGGTTATAAAGTTGGATAAATCTGACTAATTTGTTTCTAATGTGTCCTGGTATAGAAATTCAAATTAATTTTGTTGGATAAGTAACTGTAAATATTTCCTACTGTACACTAATGTTTGGTAATGCTGACTACAGGATGTTATAACATCGAGGTTGTGTTCATCCAATCTCAGCCAAGTGCTTGAGTTGTCTACCATTTCCCCTGCCGGTACAGTGCTTAGACCATATTAAGCTATGTTGCCGGTATTTACAGCTACTGCAATGCCCTAGCTAATGCGAGTGCTGTGTTGACTTTATGTTGTACTGATGTTTGTTGAGCTAATTGTTTTCACACGTCTCCGTGTGAGCGATACACAGATGCGCCCGCTCGTGAAAATGATCTCGTGAACAGTGGTACAAGCTCAAGGAACAAGCATGGCGGCATGCCTGGCTACGCAGTAGTCTTCGTAAGTTGCATTCACTTTGCGCAAACGATAAGACAGCTTCTTTAGTTAGCGATTATATCTGAAGCGGCACTTCCAGAGGAAATGGGTTACGCAACAAAAGCCGAAATGGAGCGGGAACGTCGAAGAAACAACATAAACAACCTAAAGTAATAGAAACTACATAAAAAAACAGCATGAAATCATTCAGTACGTAAAAAAAGAGGCTTGCAGCATTTGAAACTACGAAGGTGCAAGGAAGCGCAAGTGATGAAGGTGCCCCAAGTGAGGCAAATCCTGTCTATTCACAGCTCGCTCGCTGAGTAATAAAAATCAATCATAGCATAGCATTCGTTAAGTTTATATTAAGCTCAGCGTCGGCTCTCACGTTTGCATGCCGGCGTCACGTATAAAGGCGGCCTTGACGATGAGGAAGGATGGCTGGCTTTCGTGTAATTCGAGAGGCGCTGACGTGCGCCTGCTCCAACGTCGGCGGATGTCAAAGGCGGCACAAAGAAAACAAGTGGAAGACTTTCCGGAGTGCGGCCCTTTCGCTTCCGCTTTAGCTGTCGCCCTGCCTATCCCAATGTGTCCGTTCTTCAACCGGCCGGAATCGCACATCCTTTCCTGCGCCCAAACAGCGGCGAGGCTCCGCGAAGTCACGGTGTTCCAACCGAAAAACCCTCGGCCGACGCCGCCCGACGCGCTATACTGCGCAGTAATCCGCACGCCTTGTGAAATCGAACACGGCGTGTACGAGTGCCCAGATCGGCGGCTAATCATCGCTCCTCGTCGTCGCGGCTGGCTGGACCCGACCGGAAAAAGAAGCACGGTGAGTCCACGCCTTCTGCATGAAAATTGTTTTCTGCTTGGAAACTTTGTACACTCTCAATTGGCAATATGAAGGTGTACCTGGTTACGAGATTGTGAATCGCCCACGTGCAAGCCTGCTTGGATGCATGCTTGCGCGCGTGCACGCTGTGACGAGGGCGCGAAACTGACATTTCCTGATTATGTATACGTTGAAGTCTTTTGCGCTTTGAGGGAAGCAGTGTGCCGCTCGCGTATCTGATTCTTACTATCTATTGTATTCCCATTAGGAATTGTCGGTGTTGTTCTGGTTTTTCTTTTAAAATAGGAAATATTTGTCGAATACATATTGCGATGCGATAAACTCCTGTAGAGACTGGAATGTCAAATTATTAATATATTCCTGGCACCGGTTCGTGTGCGTGCGCGTGATTGTGTTCATGCTTGCATGCGTGTGTTGGTATGTATGCATGTATGTGCGTATGTATGTATATGTGTTGTGTGTGTATTAATGAATGATGATTGTGTAAGAGAAGGTTTGCTTCAATTTATGATTGATCTTACTGAAATTATTGCTTACAGAACAGTGTTAGACTATTCATTTTAAACATCATTTTTTTTTTCGAATTGCCCAGTCATACAATGAATTTTCTGTGCTTTTCCTCGGTCTTTCCCGTTCTTATGTTGCTCAACGCGTAAAATAATAATAATTTTTTTTTTTTACGAAGTACATAGGGTACTGTTCTGCCCGCATTTCCATGATGCGCCTAGGTATTAGTTGCGATTCCAAGATGACGGAATGTGCATAGCCACACAAAAAATTGGTGTGCTTGATCAATCAGTCACACATTAGGAAAAACAATAAAACGCTATAGCTCAATTCCTACCTCCAATTGATCGGCATTTTTGGAAGCTCTTCGCACGCTCGTATAGATGCCACACGGCAGAGATGTGACTGCGATGCCTGAATCTTGCAGGACTTCTGTGCATTCACCTCTATTGTGTTCCTAGCTGTTCTTTGAAATATCATTGTCTATGCAAAAAAAAAAAAGCCAGAAAGAAACCGTAGACAGTACCACAGCATTAAGTCTTTTAAATGATAAAGGGTCATGCATTTTGATTCAGGTGCAGGTTAGAGAAACGCCACGTGGTCAAAAGTTCTGAAGACTTTCGCTACGACGTGCCTCAAAATTACGGCTCCGTGTTTTCGGATAAATCCGAAAAAGTCCGATAAACACTCGCCGGTAAAAGTTTTGACAATTATATTTATCCGATAAGCACCGATTTTAAAAAAGGCATTTTCAAAGTTCAAAGGCATTTTAAACGTTCAAAGGGCCTTTTCAAAGCTGACAATCACCGATCGAAAGGAGCGCACCTCCATCAGCGGCAGCAACTTCGTAATGTATGCTTGCGTTCAAGAAGCTTTAAGGTTGTAATACGAACAAACGTAAGTGTTTGTATTTGTGCTTGTATTTGTATATGTGTTTGTGGGCGTTCAAACATTCAAGACATCTAAAATACACTTATTATATTCGATGTTGGCGTGTTCAGATACTATTTCATCTTAGATTGCGTAGTGTCCGGAATAATAATAATAAAAATAATAAATCCTTTATTTTTCTTCAAGAATTGCGATAAGGGAAGCTCGGAGAAAAAGCTGAGATGCAGTTTGACTAGCTCTTGCAACCCCCCCCCCCCCCCCCCCCAAAAAGAAAAATTGTGAGCTTTGGCAAGTTTACAGCAGAGCAAACCAACAGCTTCATTAACAGGGTAAAACAACAGGAAGTGAGAAGAAACGAACGGCTCGAGAAACAGGATTATCAGCAACAATGCAAGGCATATTCATTGGAGATACAAGTAATAAGAACACATTGCTACAACTTATAATGCAAAATTAAACACTGAATTTCGGAGAATTGGAAATTTACGAGAAATAAACTGTGATAAATGCCGCATTTCACAAAAAAACACCCTACAAAAAACCCCCGATTTCACGAAAAATAAACTACGCACACACGGAGCACCTAACGATAATCGTATCGTTCTCTTGGCCCATAAAACGCTACATATATTCTACAGTGAACCACGGAACACAGCCATCTGATGCCCACGGAAATGCCCAGCACCACTTGTTCCATCCATATCACTCAATCGTAGTATTCGCATTTAAAAAAAATAAAAATACTGAACTACTTCAATAAAAGCTTGATCTTTTTAAAGCTATAAAATTCGAACGACGAGAAGACCAAAAACCTCTTTTTTAAGAGAGCCACAGCCAAAGTTACAGTAGAGAAGAGGTGCGTTTTTGTTTGAAGCATCACATGACGCCACACAAACACACACACACACACACACACACACACACACACACACACACACACACACACACACACACACACACGCACACACACACACACACACACACAAACACACACACAAACACACACACAAACACACACACACACTCACACACATGCATTTGTGGTAATCAAACGTAGTTGCAATTGTAGCCCACAGGGACCGCGATGACAAGCAAAGTTGAAGGCATAAAAAAACTGCCAGCATTAGATCACGCCTGCGCTGACAGCATCGGCGCCAAGCCAGACACCACTTTGATGGCTACTGTAATATGTTTCAGCGGGAACATACACTGCACGAGTTGCGTCGATATAGATCTCACTGGAACTCACAGGGATAGCGATAACTCCGAAGCAGACTTGAAAGCAACAAAGAAGCACCCGGCACTAGATAACACTTTCAGTAACCTCACTAGCGTCGGAAGCCAACAACCGGAGGCACTTCCGACACCGCCGTCAGACCAGTCAAATAGGCGCGAGACTAAAAAGCCACCCCAATGTTAGCCCAATGTTAGCGGCGTAGGCGTGGTTCATGTTGGCTACCCTGTGCTGCCAAGCAAAACTAGCTCCCTGGGGAACTTAGGTGTGCTCAGAAATTCCCTAGTCAAGTTGACGAAGGGCAGGGGCACTGAAACTTGGAAGTTGGAGGCGCTCGACGGCGTGTCTTTTTCGAAGGTTTTGTGTATGTGTGTCCTGCTTTCTTGTGCTACCTCGCGAGTGTATGCTACGAAGTTAGCGAGATTGTTAAGGCTACCAGCAGTCTGTGCACTCGGTTCTCAGTATTTTGCCAGCGTCCGCGGTGTGCCGGAGTGAGGGCAGGGTTCTGTTTGGTGCCGCAGAAGTCTGACGTTTCAACGCTATAGACGTCGATGGTTTTCCGGAACGATAAGTTCTGCTCTCAGTATCACGGATCGCTTCCCTCTCCTACTGTTTAAACTAGCGCGCCTGCTGCGCCGACTCAGTATAGCGCAACCTGCTCTCACTATAGAGCGACTGCTCACTATAAGGCCAGTTTTACTAGCGCCTTTCCTTACCTGCCGTCACTATAGGCTACTGCTCACTAGAGGCTACTGGGAGTGCCTGGGGCGCCCGTAACCCACGACGTGCAGCTTCGCGGTCACTGGCGCACCCGTAACCGCGCCGCTTCGCGGTTCTCAGTATTTTGCCAGCGTCCGTGGTGTGCCTGAATCATTGGCGCGAACTTTCCGTTGGATCGCGCACGCTCGTAGAGTCAGACTATGGAGCCACGCGACTAGGCTAGGTACATCTCGCTCGAATTTTCTAGGGACAGCGCCAAAAAGTGGTCAGGCAACATGGGCATGTTTTGGTGGCTGTTTAGTCGCTTCGGTCAAGCAACAACGAGCGCGCCCCTCTCGGTGGTGCAGGGACGGGCGACACCCGCGGCGCCGCAGTTTGCAAACTGACGGTATCTTCGACTGGTCGCCTCCGTCCTCCAGCTCAGAGGTGAACAGATCCGACGTTGCTCGCACTCTGAGGCAGAGTACAAACGCTCGAGTCGAACGTCAAACTCGTTGCCGGAGGAAAACCGGCACAGGAGGAACCATGTGTCTACAGCGACAGTCCTTTTTTAAATGCGAATGCATTTCTTAGTCGGGCTATGTCAGGCGGCGTTGTCCGGCGTTGTCCGCGGGGAGGAGGATAGGTTGAGGAGGTGTCCGCGCGCCGGCAGGTGTTTTCTCTCCGCTCTCACTCTCTCTCCCATAGCAACAGCTGCGGGCGCGCGCGCTTATCCTCGACCCTAGCAAAGGGGAGAGGAGGAGCGCGCTCTGGCGCGTGAGGGCGCTCGCATCGCGGGAGCTCAGCGGAGCTACCGCGATAAAAAAAACAGGCGCTGCGCCGTGCTCCCGACCGGGCTGCAGAAATTAGGCGCCTTTTCCTTCTTCGAACCACAACCACCATATATAAATGGAGTGAAGCGCGCGCGAAATGCATTCGCATTTCCTCACGATTCCCTTCGGGGAGGTGGGGGGCATTCTTCTAGTACAAGCCGTGTCGAAGCCTATCCGAAGCTTCCCCCGCTTTCAAACAAAATGGCCGACGCGCGGATGAAACAAGCCGTCAACAAGGGAACACTCAGCAGGGCGAATGGTCGCAGGCATGGCTTATGTCGCCATCGTCGTAGCTTTCGCCACTGCTCTCTGGCTAGGTTGACAAAGGCGCTTAAACAGGCTCTATTTGACATGTTGACAAAATTGCGCACATACCAGACGAAGCAATCATTTGAAATGATGTCGCCGCGACCAGCTTGTGATCACCTGACGGGAAGCGCTCGCACTGCTCCGTCGAAAGGGCTCGGAGCAGCTCAAAGCGCTCGACGAGAGGAGAGCCGTCGAGCTTGCTTTCACACCTATCGCTGTCGCGCGGACACTTTTGATCGCGATCAGGGCAGTCACAGATCTAGTTTGGCTCGGATGTTAGCCAAATCGCAAATAAATGTGACCATGCAGCCGTACCTCACATTAAGTCGTGATCAAAGCTGCGATCAAATGCGCCCGTGTCTTCTGCCTGTCGGCGCTGTCGATTCCACGCTCCGCACAGTGTTGTCCCTGCCCGAGCGAGAAAAAAAAAAGAAAACAAAAAAAGAGAAAGAAACGAGAACGACTTCACAAACATGCAGCCACTCCGGGCGGAAAAAATATAAATAAAAAAAAAAGGAGAGAAACGGAAATGGCGTCAGGAAACAAACAACAACAACAAAAAAGCAAACGTGCCTCCGCCCCTGTACATCAGTGCACCTCCAGAAATGGAGACCCCAATGCTACAGCTGTAAAGATACGTGAAGAGATGACATACTACATGGCCGTTGCTTCTATGCTGAAGGACGTTTCAGGACTTTCAGATCTGGCTTGACATATTTAAACAACTCGTGGATTGTGAGTTAAACTAAAACACAAGCTTCTGGACATAGTGTGCTCTTAGAAACAGTGTTACTACACTGAACACGATAGTTCTTTATTGCATACGGGGCGATAAAATAGTGCTGGCTCCCACTTTACATCATTGTGTCTTTCATCACTCTAGCTGGGCCTGCGGCAGTGGCGCTGCAGCATGCTCTGTGAGGTTTTTACGTGCACGAAAGCCGCGTTTGCGAGAATTGACGCGGTGAACACGTTTTCTAATTATTTTATTGCGATAGTAATTGTATGGACACTCTCGGCTGATTTTTGCCGTCGCCGTCTGTCGCCGCCATCGCCGTCACGTCCTGGATATGTATATGCATGTATATATATAAAAAGCACAAAGGAAAATAAATCAGAAGCAAAAATTTCGAGGCACCCGACGGGGGGATTCGAACCAGCGACCCCTTGATCCACAGCGCGCTGCGTTAGACCACTCAGCCACGCAATATGCGTGCGCCGGCATGATAACCGCTAGCGGTATGGAGATCTCGGAGGAGCTTGAGCGTGTTTCCTGTCACACAACGCTCCCATCTTCTTTAACTTTGAAAACTGCCCTTGAGACGCGCAGAAAAAAAGGGGGGCCGGCCCCTTTCTGTACCCACTCGTGGTGTGGAACGAAAAATAAAAAAGCGGGAGATCCCACGCACTGTGGGACTCGATGTAATGCGAAGCAGCCAGCAAGGAGCAAGTCATGCTTTACATAATATGGATATCATGATTTACACGTTAGGACCTGTCAT
Source organism: Rhipicephalus appendiculatus (assembly GCA_030522465.1). Classification (NCBI taxonomy): domain Eukaryota; kingdom Metazoa; phylum Arthropoda; class Arachnida; order Ixodida; family Ixodidae; genus Rhipicephalus; species Rhipicephalus appendiculatus. The sequence goes on along the minus strand of JALIZH010025966.1, from coordinate 138,484 downwards.
TTATGTTCCTCATACAGTCACGTCGCACAATTACCAATTTTGGTATATATCAAGCTAGCGAACTGGACGCAAGCGCACCATGAGCGTGGCATGTAAATGGTGTTGTAGATGACATGCATGCCAAGATTTTCATGTCACCACCTGCTACTTATGTTCGTTATACAGTCACATCCGGCAATACTAATTTTGGTGTATATCAAGCTAGCGAAACGGCCGCGAGCGTGCCATGAGTGTGGCATGCAAGTCTTGTTGCACATGACATGTCATTATTTCCATATGACCACTTGTCATTTACGTTCGTCATACAGTCACGTTACGGAATACCAAATTTCGTATATATCAAGCTCGCGAACTGGACGCAAGCGCACCATGAGCGTGGCATGTAAATGGCGTTGTACATGACATGCATGCCAAGATTTTCATGTTATGTTCGTTATACAGTCCCGTAACTCAATACCAAATATGGTGTAGGCGTATATCAAGCTAGCGAAACGGCTGTTAGCGCACCATGAGCGTGGCATTTAAACCATGTTGTACATAACATGGACGTCTTGATTTTCATATCACCACCTTTCATTTATGTTGGTCATGCAGAAATGTTTAATCATACTAATGTTTGGGTACATCAAGTTAAGGAAACGGCCGCAGGATCACCAAGGCCATGGAGTGGAAATCATACTTTTCATGACAAGTTATTCGTGATTTTCATGATATGACCAGTCATTCATGTTCCTCATACAATCATGTTATGCCATACAAATTTGGGTATAAATCCTATTAATGGATACGGTCTGGAGAGCACAAAGTCATATGAGATAGATAGATAGATAGATAGATAGATAGATAGATAGATAGATAGATAGATAGATAGATAGATAGATAGATAGATAGATAGATACGCTCAAAGTCGCCGAAGTTCGCTAAGAAATGCTTCGCATTTAAAAACACGTCGAGGTCCTGTCGGGCACTACCTTTTTTTAAGCGGTGCGAAATTGCCTGTATATAAAGAATAACCAAGGAAGGCCTTTTTTTAGCGATTCGGTGGCCTGCTTGCCTATGCCTTCCACCTTGGCCAACTTTAGAACCTTTTGGCCAGTGGAGGCAATCATAAAATTTGGATATCCTGCATTTCGCAATTTGTGCACCTGGTTATGGACACTCAGCTGCATAACTTGCTCACAGGTCCTCTTAAAAGCGGAACGAATACACGACGAAGCAGTGCCATTTTTTACAAGCTTAGAATGGCTGGAACTAAAATTGAGCAGTTCTTTCACGGATCGTGGTAAACCAGCCGCGGTGGTATCGTGGTTATGGCGCTCGACTGCTGATCCGCAATGTCGCGGGATCGAATCCAGGCCGCGGCGGCCGCATTGTAAATGGATGCGAAATTTTCGACTCCCGTGTGCTTAAATTTAGGTGGACGTTAAAGAACCCCAGGGGGTCGAAATTTCCGGAGCCCTGTACTACGGCGTCTCTCATAATCATTTTGTCTTTCGGTTTGTGGTCTTATCCTGCGGATATTCCAGCATTTTTTTAGGTGCGAAGGCATCTTAGAGCCGAGCTGAATCCGGTGTGCGTCCTGCCCACCCTTACTGCGCATGCGCCTACTCTCTCTCCCTCTCTCCTCCTTTACGCAGGTGTTCGGTCACCTTCTCTCCTCATCCCCGTGCTGCGGCCACGCACTCTCCTCCTTTACGCGGGCGTTTACGCAGGCGTTCGGTCGCCTTCTCTCCTCTCCTACCCCCCGCGCTGCAGCCTGTAAACCCACTCCCTCCTCTCCCTCCCGCATTTATCATATAAGCGCACGCGCTCGGTCGAGGACGTCTCGCTTGAATCGTGCGGTCGCTCCGTCAGTTCCCGCGCGCTGGAGTTGTCTCGACAGCCTCGCCACCCTCGCCGCAGACTCGCGTTGTCTCTCTGTAGCGGAAGCGGCAGCTCGACGGCGACGCTTGGCTTCGACGGCCGAGTGAACGTGAACGGAAACTTGGTGTGCACCCCCAATGCTGCTTCGCATCCCCTCATGGTTCCCTTTAGTGGGAGGTGGTGTAATTTTTTTTATATTTAGAAAGATGACGCTTCCTAACCGTAGTTTTAACGTGATAGCGTCAAACAGCTCGTTTCAGTAATTCCGCTGTCGGCTTCGGTGTCAGCGTCATTGCTTATGAGCGATAAATGTGCGCTGTAAAAAAAAAAGATGTAATAAACCAAATTCTAAAAACCTTTGGTTCAAGGGAGAATCGAATTCCAGGCCATCTGCGTGCCAAGCAGGGGTCACTAAATGAATGTCATATAGTTGGAGCAGTTTCGTTAACGCATGTAATGTTGCGTGCAGAAGCGTAGGATCGCACCAGGCGTCAAAACATGTGGACTGCGCAACGAGTGGGTGTTTTAAGACGCACCCCTTATAAAGCTCCCAGGCATAATTAATCATCATTGTCAGCAACAGCACCAACAAAGTGTGCAGTGACACAAGTGCGCGTGGCACTTTTACGGACGCGCAGAGGGTACTTCGCCAATTCGCAATAGTAATTATGGCGTAGTGGGCAGTTCACAACTGTAGTTGCAGCAGGCATTATAGGATAGTTGGCAAGGGCCAGTGATGCGCACACAGATGTTCTTTTCCTTACGGCGCTGTTGGGGTGTGCACCAAGAAGCGAAGAGAGGCTAGCGATTGACAAGAGTATGCACACTTGGCCCGAATACGCTATCACGTTCCACACTTGAAGGCAAAGCTCAAGCGTCTTTTAAGTTTTTGACGTGATTTGCTATGTTGAATGTCTGTGCTGGGATTTTCGTATATGGATGATCACAGCAAAAGATATTGTGCTTGCAACATCTTCTGATGGTTCACTGTATTTCACATGACCTGGTAATTTCTTCACAGAAATTACCAGGTCCATGTGCAAATAAAATCGGCTATTACAGTGATCACTCTACATGTATCTATGCGTCGCGCGTTGGTCGGTCTCACCTCGCGTTAAAGTATGAACCAACTGGCACAACCCAAAAGCTTACTGGAAGCGCGACGTATTGGGTGAACCTCCCAAGTTCAGCTTCCTTAACACCTCTTAGTACAAGAAACATAATAAAATAGGGCTGTTCTGAAGTTACTGACAGAGAACATGGGCACAAATTAGTTTCGATGAAAAAAAATTGCTGATTGGTAATGACCGCCCGACGGCTGTGACTGCACAACGATACCAAACTAAAGATTTAAACGTTTTAGTCATTAGCTAGATATTGATTCGAGACGCATTTGGGAGGGGGGGGGAAATACAAAATTGTTTTTTTTAACCTGCACGTTATAAGAATTCTGTCCCAAATTAGTGTAAGTTTTTCTTTATATATCATATATTCCCATTGCGAAAAATTATATTCTCGTTGTTGTCAGAGGCGCTTTCTTTGCGCTGTAAAATATTTCTAATGGTATAAGAAAGCGGTCCTGTTCTGTAGACAGTGCTACACATGAATACTATTGTCAAATACTACTTTCATTCTGCAAAAGCAGATGTTTCGAAAAATTTGCAGACGCTTCACTTGGGAAAAGCTTCTTCTGCTACGCACATATTGACTATGTCCTTAAAGGGACCGGAAACCGCTCAGAACATGAATTAAGTTAACCCCACTAATAGAAGGATAGTCTGTTGTATTGTTTGAAACGAACCCGGTTGTTCTCATTAAACGGGGATTGATATTTTTATTTGTTCACTGAAACTTATGTTTAGCTCCTATGGCGGCAAAAATGAACGTGCACTTGTACCTATCACGTCACCTTGTATTGCGTTATGCTATTAATTCTCTCTATATTAGCATTGATATGCAGCACATATTTTTTTATAATCGCTTCTAGCGTAAAACGCGGCGATATACACTCATTCGCACTTAGCAGAACAGTGGCGCCGCCTTCGCTAGACGTATGACCCAGTACCAATGACGAAGAATATGCCGTATTGAAAATAGTTCATTCTGTTTTCTTTTTTGTGACGTAGTTGTGCGTAAGTGGTCATTACGCGGTGGATCACTTACGCGTCATTTGTTACGTCGTGTTGCGAGCAAGTGCTGTGAGCATGAACCACAACATTTCGACCAATCATTAACAGCTAACGACCTACTCGGACGGAAGGAAACAATGCGGGGTAGTCTAACGTTATACTCGCCCACATTTTTTGGCCTGACGGAGTTTACGAAGGCGTATTTACTTGTAGGGGCCGCAGGGGAGGAGTAAAGGGTCACTTCCCCTCTTTGCCCTCTACATCCCGCACAAAATGGGAAAAGTAGGAAGACAAGGAACAACACCTAGTATATTGTCGCGTGGTCGTGACGTTGACGCAGGGAGCAGTCGACGTCTTCAAGGCGAAACACTTTATTTGGCCGAACTTTTGTCCTTGAAACGGAAACTAAAATTACAGCAAGTAACGCACGCTGCACACTGATAACGGCGCACAAAGCGTCGGTCGTCGAAAAACTGACAAGCGGTGAAGCGCGTCGGCATTTATACGTGTGTCATCGAATATTCCAGCCTTATCGCTGGTTGTCGCGCAAGCTCTAGAATAAGCTCGAGTGTTCGCGTCTTGCGCGCAATCCGAACAAAATCATCTACAATAATCGCGAAGCTTCTCGAACAATGAGGCGCGGCTTGCGCTGAGCATTGCTGACAGTCTTTGTGGGCGAAAACCGAATACAGCAAAAGTTAAAATAAGAAACGCGCGTGGCCAATATAAATTCGTAGTCATTCACGATCTTATACAGGGCGTACCAGCTATCACGCAGCACGATTTAAAAAAAGAGGAACGTCGTTACACGAAGCACACCTAGCGCATATTATTTCCATCATACTGTAGTAGCCACTACTGATTTTTTCGTAAATGAGGCTTACTTAATTAGTCCTAACTGATTAGGTAATTAGTCCCAAACATCCGTGAGGTTCGGATGATAGTGGCGTTCACTCGAGGGTAAACAATCTCTGCAAAACGTCGGAGCATGTTGTTGGCGCTCGTCTTGTACCCTTGCAGAAGCGTGGAACGCTGCCCCTGGCAACCGACAAAAGGAACAGCGGCTGGTTGCAGTAGGCTAATTTGAGGGCACTGCTTTCTTTTGCGGGTGGGAGCGTAGTCGCGTGTTATTTTTCATATTTCGCTGGCGTTGTTTGTCAGCCGGAAAAAAATGAGCAGATAATTAGTACGTTACTGAAATTTACGTAGTTAGATGCCATTTCAGCATGGCTACATATGCTTCATTGGCATTTTAATAGTTAGGTGAGTACTTGTCGAATTAAAATTATAATTCGGACTAATTAAGTAAACTTCATTAACAATGATTACTAATAGCTACTACCGTATACTGGGAACAATATGCACTAGGTGTGCTTCCCGTAACGACGTTTCTCTCATTTTAAATCGGGCTGCGTGGTAGATGGGACGCCCTGTATACACAACCAGCTATATGTGGTTTCCATAAGAATTAATCGAATGAACTTCGTTTTCTTCTGCGGAAAGTCTACAAAACCATTGGTAAGACCACACGCACAAGCCAGGCTCCCAGACTGGGATAAGTTCCGGCAAAGCTACATAAATTCGGCCCCTATACACGAACAAGGGTACAAACGTGGGCTCAAGGTTTGGTTACACACCTTCGTTCGACTGAAACCCCAATTCAACTCTCTGAGGCAACGCCGGAGGTGGACAACCACCTTCTGCACCTCTGGGAGGCGCGGCACAGCCTCGTCCGCAGATGGCGCCGCCAAAAGTATAATAGGAATCTCAAAATTCGTATCGCCGAGCTCACCCAGCGAGCGGCAGAGTACGCGGCCCAACTCGCCGACTTGAACTGGGTGGACCGCTGTAACACGGCGGCCAGACAAATGTCTAGCCGGAGTCCGTGGCGCCTCCTCCGCGCCCTAATTGACCCGACTCAAACCCGCGCTGAGACACGAAAACATCTCCAACGAGCTATTCATAGCTTCGATGGAGATACCTCAAAATTAGCGTACAAACTACGTGACCAGTACCTCTGCAACCCAGAAGGACCCCCGAGGGCCCGCGTACTCGTATGCAGGTTCAGAGAATGCGGAGCTGGATCAGCCGTTCCAGCTGTATGACCTGAAGGCGGCCCTAGCGAAAATGAAACGAGGAACGGCACCGGGCCGGAACAAGATAACCGTGAAACTGCTTGCCAATCTTCCCGACCCCGCATACAAGTCCCTCCTCGCTTTCATTAACTCGAGCTGGCTTGGTGAGGCACCCCTCCCAATCGAATGGAAGACCGCCCTGGTAACTTTCATTCCAAAGCCGGCAAAGCCATAAACACAGACAACCTCCGCCCCATCTCCCTCACGTCTTGTGCGGGAAAGCTGATGGAGACTATGGTGCGGGATCGGCTGTCCGAGTTTCTGGAAAACCAAAACATATTCGCAGACAGCATGTTCGGGTTCCGCCCGCACCGGTCCGCACAGGATGTCCTGCTTCAATTAGACCGTGAAATTCTAAATCCCGTTGAATACCCCCTCAATGACAAGGCCGTACTTGCCCTCGATTTGAAGGGTGCTTTCGACAACGTCACACGCGACATAATTCTGACGCACCTTTCCCTAACCAACTGTGGAAAGAACACTTTTCAATACATTAGGCAATTCCCCTCTCTGACCGGCAGTCATATATACGGATACAGGATGAAGAACACGGCCCTTACCAATTAGGCACGAGAGGTACCCCGCAGGGCGCGGTCCTCTCACCCCTACTGTTCAATCTGGCAATGATGAAACTCCCGGCTCAGCTGGAGAATGTTCAAGGCATACAGCATGCGCTGTATGCCGACGACATTACCATCTGGGCTAAACACGGATCGGTAGGAGACATTGAAGCCAACCTGCAGCAAGCGGCGGCGATCGTGGACGCCTACGCCCGCCGCTGCGGCCTTCAATGCTCCCCGACCAAATCTGAATTTGTGCACGTCCGCCCCTCGCCAAAGTGCACTACCAAAATTGAACTGTCCATAGAAAGCGGACCCATCCCAGAACACGCTGAGATCAGAGCACTGCGTCTGTTTATCCATAAACACCGCCTAGTCGATACAACACTGGCGAAACTGCGTAAGGTGGGGGGACCAGGTGGGCCGGATGGTCCGCCGGGTTTCCAACAAACGCGGGGGGGTTACGTTGCAAAGACGCCTTGCGGCTGGCGCATGCATTCGTGACCAGTCGAGTCCTCTACTCGGCTCCTTACCTCCACCTGCGCAAGTGTAACGAGAACGCCCTCGAGGTGATTCTCAGGAAGATGTACAAGCGTGCCCTCGATCTCCCGATAACCACGTCTAACCAGCGCCTCATGGGATCTGGGGATGGTAAACACCTTCGCAGAGCTTCGGGAGGCACACTTGAGCAGTCAATACACAAGACTATCAAAGACTACGTCGGGTCGCCGCCTATTAGCCCGACTACACATCCACCACCAAACAACAGTGACGGAAGAGCGCGTACGCATCCCAGAAGTCTGGAGATACGCCCTGCACGTGCGCCCTCTTCCGGCCAACATGACACGTGACGACCACAGTGGCAGGTGCCTTGCGCGGGCGGAGGCACTGGCCCGCCACTATGGGAACAAACACGGTATCTTTTACGTGGACGCCTCCGGCCCTCACCATGGGGGGATGGTACACGGCTGCAGTCGTCCACCAAAACGTCGCGGTGAATGGCCTCATATTCCGAGCAGAAAATATAGGACATGCGGAGGAAGCCGCCATCGCGCTAGCTGCCGCGGACCAGGACTCGCGCGTCATCATTACCGACTTGAGAGGGGCCTGCAGGAATATTGAACAGGGGTACGTCCCTTACCTGGCGTATCGTATCTACAAAATAGCAGTTACGTCGGGGCCCCCCGCCTCCCGTATGATCATATGGGCTCCAGCTCATATGGGACTCGAAGGCAATGAAACGGCAGACGCCGCTGCCTGCGCGCGCTCACTCTCCGGGTAACGCCTTCAGACCCTTCCGAATTGGATCCCGAACCTAATCCGGCCTTAAAGTTTCGAGAAATTACTGAATTCTACCGATTCGGCCACGCAATTTATCCTAAGCCCTGTAAGGGTCTTACAAAGCCAGAGGAACGTACACTCCTCCGCCTTTACACCAAAACACTGCTGTGCCCGGCAGTTTTAAAACACTTCGATCCCGCCTGTACAGGCAAGTGCCCACACTGTGCGGAAACGTCTTCGGACATTTTCCGCATGGTGTAGGCATGTCAATCAACCCCGAACCTCGCCCCAAAACCTAACCCCACCCGGGAGGACTGGGAGGCAGCCCTGCTCCGCTGTTCCGACCTGGCGAGCCAGAAGGCCCTGGTCGACCGAGCCCGAGTCCCGGCGGTCGCCAATGGGCTCCTGTAATGAGGAGCCCACCTAGTGATTGCGAGGGGTGGCTCCATCCGGGCCACCTCACACTTCCTCCCCATTGCACCTGAAATAAAGTTTTTCAAGCAAGCAAGCGAAGTACATTGCTTTTGCAGCCGCATGTTTTCTGTAATAACAATGATAATATATAGGGTTGTACGTGCCAAAACCACGATATGATTATGAGGCACGCCTTAGTGGAAGGCTCCGGAAATTTTGAACGCCTGGTTTTCGTAGACTGACATCGCACGGTACACGGGTTTCTGCCATTTCACCTCTATCGAAATGCGACCACCGCAGCCGGAATCGAACCCGCGAAAATCGGGTTAGCAAACGCGCACCGTAACCGCTTCACCACCGCAGTGGGCTGTTCTTTAATAACTGAGAATTTTGCGTTCTGAGTCACAGCAGTTTATTCATACTCATCGCATTTACAACGCGAAACTGAGACTTAGGCTTCAGATGGAATCCTCAGATAAAGGACAGGTTAAATGTGGCTGTACTTTTTAAAACTGGCCGTAATTTTTTCATAATGTTATTAAACACTGATGTGTTGTCGCGATGAAGGGTGGCGCAGCCTATGCAATCCGTTTGTGCAGCTTTTTCCTTGTTTTCAGGCAACAGTATATATATATATATATATATATATATATATATATATATATATATATATATATATATATATATATATATATGGGTTGTAACACAACGGAGGCGTTGTCAACAAGGATAAAATATTTATTTAGTTCCCAACAGTTTCGGGAGGGGGACCTCCCGAAACTGTTGGGAACTAAATAAATATTTTATCCTTGTTGACAACGCCTCCGTTGTGTTACAACCCATTGCTGAACCAAGACAACTGGCCCATCGAACTATTATTCTCACTGACTATATATATATATATATATATATATATATATATATATATATATATATATATATATATATGTATGTACACACGCAGACACTGCGGACAGAGTGCGCAGCGAAGCTGGCCCCCCCCACTCGTGAACGAGTTGGTACGCCACTGGCTCCATCGCCCTTCCATCGGTTTCTAATACCGCGGTTCTACACGAGGCACGCCGTAGCGTCGGGACTCTGTATTATATTTCGACCACATGGGATTCTTTAACGTGCTGCTAAATCTCAACGCACAGGTGTTCTTTAAACTACGCCCCCCAGCCGCCATAGCTTGGAATCGAACCCGCGCCCTCCTAGCAGCGCGGCCCTTTAGGTGCTCAGCTACCACAGCGGGTTTTCTGCGGTTTGATGGCGAGGCCGTGTCAAATTCGAAATGCAACCCCGACTCGCCCAACCGTCAGCACTACATATACTAAAAAAACATGGCTGATCCCTCTGTTAAAGGAATCGGTATTAAACGAAAGTGAAACGTGTCTTCACAGAGGTAGTTGAGCGTTTATTGTGCATTGTTTCGCCACAAGGGAGAAGGAATGAATGCTACAGCAACAAATTGTAATGTCACGCGAAGAACGGCAAGCAGAACTTCGAGCGCGCACCTCAAGCAGAAAGGGCGCACGAAATGAGCAAACACAGGATGAGCGGGCACTAACAATTGTCACAGCTCGACACTTAAAGCGCGCTGCTCAAACACAAAGAAAGACGCACGAAACGAACGCGCAAATATACACAGAACGAGCGCGAACAACTGTCATAGTTGTTACTTCGTGTGTGAGCAGCACGCTCCTTTCGTAAACGCGGCCGTTGCAGCGAGCGAAGTGACCTTCGTGCACTCGTTGACCACTGTAACTTCAAAGCAAACTTGCGGTGACAGCACAAGACGTACAATGCGTCCCAATAACGAGGTAAGCGGGCGCACGAGCGACCACGCCCTGCGGTGGCGCTCGAGCATCGCAACGCGAGGGACGAAGACGTAATAATAGTTTTTGTTGGGCTAGTTGGTACATGCTTACTGAAATACAAAAAGACGCGTACCATCAAGGAAGAAAATTAAAGACAGAATTTTGTATTTCAGTAAAGAAGTTTTATTGAGTTGTGAGTGACCCCCTTTCTGTTCTGTCTTTAATTTTCTTCCTTGATGGTAAGCGTCTTTTTGTATTTCAGTAAGGACGAAGACCTTTAGAGCGCACCCTCCGCGCCCCTCGCGCCATCTCGCTAGTGACGATGAAAACGAGCTGAACTCGCCGACCACTTAGGACGGCTAACGGTATATGGTGTATATAAATAGCTCGCCGTTAGCATGCTGAAGAACGTACGCTCTGTGGCCGAGTGGTTTCGGGCCGCTCGCGCTGAGACGCGAGAGGTCGTAGGTTCGACGCCCGGCAACGGAACTTTTTTCATCTCGTTTTTTTTCTTCGTAATCTGCTAGTTTATATTTTACAACGTCATATCCATGACGAAATACATCAGTGGAGTAGTGGTGGACCCTGGCATTAAAGGGCACCTCACCAGCCTCTTAAAATACAAAAAAAAAAAAAAAACGAGCGCAATATTCTCTCCTGGCGTTTCTCGTCTTTCTTGCGCACTTCTGTGACGCAGACAGGGATTCCCGTGACGTATATAGTATACATGCTCTCGATTGGTCCATATACGCGAAATATCAGATGTGAATTGTCTCCAGCACTGCTTTGGCATGCAGCCGCCCACCCGTTCTTCCTTGCATTGCATGAATATCGTGCGCGATCAATTGATTTCACTTCAATTTGTGCGTTTACGACTGTCCTAGCGGCGATAACAGCCTGTAGCCGAGAAGCGCGAAATCCTGATGGGCTCGAGCGCTTAGTGGTGACATTGTTCACGTGCTTTTAAGAAATAAGTGGCAAGGAGGATACATTGCCTGTGCGAAGGGTAGAGAAGGCGAGGAGTAAACCACTCCCTCGTCTTTGAACGCGGGGTGGTGAGGGGCCCTTTAAACACCTTCGTGGTAAAAAATAATGACACGGGTGCGTTTAAAAGGCCAGCTGGTAAAATAAGAGTCAAGTGAAACTTCGGTGATACGAACACAGCTCATAGGGAATTTCGGGGTGATACGAATTTTTCTTTGGTCCCGGCCAAGGCCCATTGGCCTGCAATGTAATGGAGTACGGTTGTTGCGAACCGATTTACCCCCCGCGGCGTTTGATACGACCGTACGCTACAGCCCAGGTACGAAGAGATGCTGTCCGCGCTGTCGCGGAAGACGCGCCAAGCACGTGCGAGCGCTGGAACGCAAGCGCGGGCATGCGCACCGCACCGTCAAATCGTCAGAATCACGGTGCAAGAAAAAAGTTGCAGTTTCGCCACTAGGGCGAAGCAATGAATGCGATAGCAAGAAATTCGATAGCAAGTCACACGAAGAACGACAAGCAGCTCGATACTTGCAACGCGCCGCCGCAGCACAAAGAAGGACGCTCGAAAAGGACGCATAGGTATACACAGGACAAGCGTGAACTAACAACTGTCGCAGTTGTTACGTGTTTGTATTTGAGCAACGCGCTGCGAGTGTCCACAATGCAGAAGCTGACGCTGTTGTTGTTGTTGCCTCTGACATTGCTCATACCCACTCACGGGGATTGGCCAAGGATTGATTATATGATTATATGACTTTTGGACGCTGTTTGATACTTCTTTTGCTTTTAAACTGCGGCACGTGGAATGACCCTCTGCGTCTCCTGCCACGCGGTGGCGTCTGACGCCAAGTGTGCCCGGTGTTCTTTTTTTGTCCTTCTACATCATGAGGGGTACAGAAGGGAGCCACTTTTTCATGCGCATCTCAAGGGCAGTTTTCAATTTGAAAGGAACTGTAAAAGCGTTGCGTGACAGAAAACACGCTCATGCTGTTCCGAAATCATCATACCGCGAACGGCAAATGGTGCATATGAATAGCTCGCCGTTATATCGCTGGCACGAGCATGGCGTGTGGCTGTGTTGGGTAGCACTGCAGGCTGCGGAGCGAGGGGTTGGCTGGTTCGAATCCCCGGTCAGGTGGTTTGGAATTTTTTTCTTCTGATTTATTTTTCTTTTTGCCTTTTTATATATACACACATATACATATCCCGGACATGACGGCGTCGACAGACGGCGACGGCGAAAATCAGCCGAGAGTGTCCATATAATTGCTATCGCAATATACTTTTCTTACGGTCAGAATAAACTTTCAGAGACGCGTCGAAGCCTCCAAGATTTTGTGCCCGAATCTTTGCGGCTCTAATGTGCCTCCGTGTGCCTTCGCGTTTATATTACAGAGGGCACTGACGCCATGTTTTTTTTTTCTAACGCGTCGACGCGGGCTGCTGCCGTTGTACTGCGTTTACACGTGCCTGCCTCGTGAATCAGACATCTTATGAAAGGTGGATGAGGACCGAAATAAGTCGATGATGGTCCTGCCAAAGGGGTGAGGCCTCACATCGTCAACATGCGCAACTGTTGAGGTCGCACTTCTGCGGTCACGGCCGCAAATCTCCCAAAAAACATCCTCAACACCTCCGCGATAACAAAATCATAACATAGGACCGGGATTCTGACATTTTGTGCACTTGATCTACCACGTCAAAGCGCTTCTTTTGTTACTTTCGCCGCAGTACTCCGATGTCTTGCAAAAAAGCATAATAAAATTTGGAAGGGGCTATTGCTGTCGTAGGTCAGAACGCACCAGGTTCATTAATTTTACACGCGCGTACGGGCCGTACATTTACTAGTGCTGGTATGATTGCCGACATCTAAAAACTTAACTGTCAATCATTCAGAGTTCTTCCTGACGTTGCTGCGGCCCTGAAAAACAATAAATGAAAATGCACGCCAGCTTTCTTTTGTCGCATGCTAACGTTCCGAGCTTTCTGGTGATACGAATTTCGGATCATACGAATATTTTTCTTGGTCCCTACGTGGGACTGAGCCGGGTGCGCGACCCAGTCGCGTTCTGCAGGACACAATAAAGTTATTTTCCTTCCTTCCTTCCCGTGAGATTCTTATCACCGAGGTTTCACTGTATTCAAAGGCGCGCAATTCGCGGGGGGCGTTGGTGGACGCCAGCGCTTTGAGCAATCTGTCGAATACAGTTTTTGGTACAGATAGTGTGTGTGTGTGTGTGTGTGTGTGTGTGTGTGTGTGTGTGTGTGTGTGTGTGTGTGTGTGTGTGTGTGTGTGCGTGTGCGTGCGTGCGTGCGTGTGTGTGTGTGTGTGTGTGTGTGTGTGTGCGTGTGTGTGTGTGCGTGTGTGTGTGTGTGTGTGTGTGTGCGTGTGCGTGTGTGCGTGTTTGTGTGCGTGCGCGCGCTTGCGTCTGTGTGTATGCATGCATGCGCGTGTTTTGAAGGAGGAAACATTACACGCATTCACGCTTACTCGTAATGGTAATCATGGCGCACTATTTGATTTCTCGGCTAAGCGTGCTACTTTCTTACTTTGTGTCTTATCGTCATCGCAGGGCCATGCATTTTCTCGAGACGTGGCTTTGTCTCCTGGTCAGCGTGCTGCGCTGTTCCAGCCAAGGATCAGGTATATTTTATTCAAAATGGGAGGCCTGTTACTGACAGGTGACGCGTCACACGTAATACACCTACAAAACATGCTTGTTTACATGCGTTCCCAATTTCGTGTCACAACGAATAAAGAGCAAGTGAGAAGTAGATTAGTCAAACAGCCGCACCGACACATCGTCAATACTTGTGAGTTTCCGTTAGTGATACTAATTTCATGCTTTATGAATCTGGATATACGTACTTTTTACGCACTGCGGAGCCATGCTATGCCAAGCTGCCAGGCCAGCATGCTTACGGCAGACACATGCAAGCATATTGCCACGACTCCTTGTTTCACACACGATCCGTGAACTCTAAGCACCGCCTTAATATACGATGGCCAAATATCGCAGTTATTATTAGCACCGAAACGCAGTGTGTGTGTGTGTGGGGGGGGGGGGGGGGGGGGCAAGGCTTTCGGTTTGCCTTATGACCATGAGCTTATTTGCTCAGAAACATCATAGAAACTAATGCACGGGGCATTGCTTTGAAACACGCTGCAGCCGGTCACCCAAGCTTTTCTGAGTTCTATTTAGTCTCATTTACAGGGAATATAATTATGTATACGCATTCGTGGTGACCAGCTGGGTGGCATCACATGCATTCATTTCGTTATAATAATATCTGAGGTTTACTTCCCAAAAGCTTCATATGATTATGAGGGATACCGTAGTGCAGGGCTCCGAAAATTTTGACCATCTGGTGTTCTTTAACGTGCACATTACATGGGCTTCTAGCATTCCGCCTCCATCAAGGTGCGATCGCCGCGGCCGGGATGCGTTCCTTTCGCTGTCATAGCGGTGTTTATGCTTATATGTATATGAGAAGCCACAAGGCGCAACTTTGTAGTTGACGAAATTAACGTTGTTCGCAGCTCAAAGGGGAAGAAAAAAAATATCGAAAACTTGTGCAATTCGTACGGCCACTGTGTCACTCTTCCTCACTGAAGGTCTTCATAGATTGTTTTATTTGGCTATTTCATGCTCAGTTAGTTGCGCTCTTGTACAGCAGGGGAATGGCCATAAAACCAGCAATGACAGAGTTGCCAGTTCCTCGGGCACATTGAACAATAAGGTATATATCATCCTGAGTTCCAGCAATGGGTGTTTGTCCAATACATTGGACAATGGAACTCGGCGCGCAACGGCTTCCGAAGCACTCGCCTCCTCCTTGGAAGTTTGTTTTTTGCTGCTACTGATACCCGTGTTGCCATTTAGTAAATGTGGCCAGTGTCGCTGCGTTTCTCACCTTTCTAGGATCGTTAGAAATGGAGAGGCTGAGCACGAGCGACTTTTGCGGCAGCTGCCTATAGGAAGTGGGTCAATTTTGATACGAATTCTTGGATGTGTTAACGCGTACTTAAGCATCACTTTGTGCTTGCAAGAACTAGAAAAACACTCAAAAACACATATTTGGGCGCCCCATGCCCTCTGTTCCCAAAGAAAGCCCACCTAGAGCCCCATTGTTCAATATATTGGACAACATTCTGCGGCCAAGTAACATGAGATACAGAAAAACTACATGACACTTTTCACATTTGCACTCAGAAGAAGCGTTTCTCCACGTTTTCAAAAATTCATGACACTGGATTCACTCTGGGTCTCAGGAGGATATTTCAAGTAGGAATGTGGGTCGGATAATTTTTTAAGTGCCTTCTTCGGACGAGAATTATAGTGCACGGCGATAAACCCGTCAACCTTACACAACCTTATACTTAAGTGCTTCAGTGGGAGTGATTAATTAATGGTGGCAGTGGACACTTTGGAAAAATAATAAAAAAAAATCCCCATTAAACTGGCAAACATCACTATTTCACAAATGTTTTATCGCCTGTTTCAAAAATGCAGCAGGTTCCAGAAATGAAGGACCTTCGCTCCTTTCCTAACTAGCCATTCTTCAATAAACGTTATTTTTTCTTTCTATCTCTCAGAAGTCCGATGTGGGGCTTGATAAAACATTATTGAAGAAAACATTGCGTTTGACACCTTGGCCGTAGTAAAAAATATTTGTCCAAGCGGGTGAAGGAAAGAGCGCAGAACTGGATATCAAGCAGGGAGTGCCACAGGGAAGTGTGCTTAAGCCCTTTTCAATTCAACTGCGTCATGGCTGATCTAGCAAAAAGACTGCCACCTCACTTACGATTCTCACTGTATGTAGATGATGTGTGCATTTGGATATATGGAACTAATGTTCAATTAATTCAGACGACATTACATGAGGGCATAAATACCATCAACAACTTTTTAATGGAAAGGGGGATGGCTCTGTCACATGCGAAGACAGCTGTGGTGCCCTTCACCCGTAAGAAAAAGAATTTCAATCTTAGTCTGGAAGGACAACCCTTAGATATTGTGACACAGTATCGATTTCTTGGAATAATACTTGATCGGCAGCTATCCTGGACACCAGACATTAAAAAACCTAGAAAGCGATGTTAACCCACTTAGGAGCACGAAAGAACTACTGGTCCGATTTTATTGACATTTTGCTTATTTAATTAACCACAACAGATAACCACACGTGCAAAGTTTCATATAGTTACGTGTGTTTCTTCAGTAGTACGGAGGTCGGCTACTGACCGGAAAGTGGCAGGTGCGATCGTGGCCGCAGCGGTCGCGTTTTGAAGAACGCGATATGCTATAGAGGCCCGTGTACTTTGATTTTAGTAGACGCTGAAGTACCACAGGTGGTCAAAATTTGCGGAGCGCTCCTTTATGGCATGCCTCATATTAGTCTTGTTTTCGCATTTGACAGCACAGAAATTGCTTATTAATACAACTCCAAATTCACTATAGAGCGATGCTTGCTTGCTGAGCCACAATTTTTTCGATGCCTGCTGGCTAAGGAGACAGCGAAAACCAGGGCTCTATATTTCCACCGGCGCCCTCCGCTGGCAATCGGCTGCTTCTCTGACGTTGCGCATAATTAATGCTGTCAGCGCCTCTGCATTTGCACTCCTGATATGTCGGGCACTCAGGAAATGTAAATCATGTTAGCTGCTATTATTCGGTCAGCGTAGCCATGCGCCTACGGCCTAGATGAGCGTCAAACTTAGTGAATAATACACGAGATGTGCTGGCGATCTGTGGATTAATCATGGGCAAGTAATCAAAGAAGGGAAAAACAGCGCTAAAATCTTGACACACACGAAGGGAGACGGACGAAGACAGCGCCTGTCTTCGTCCGTCTCCCTTCGTGTGTGTCAAGTTTTTATCGCTGTTTTTCCCTTCTTTGCACTATGTACCAACACGCCCAAGCCTTAACCTTAGCAAGTAATCAGCTCTCTCTCTCTCTATCTCCCTTTCTGTAAATTGCAGTAATGGGCGTGCCAGAGTATGCGTGTGTTCGTACTGAATATCTTAAAGCAGAGCTCTTCATCAGGTCCTCTAGGGGGGGGACCGTGGTCACGAGGAGCATCAGTTCAAGCCTGTTCTCAAGCCTCTGAACTTCAGCGACGCTCGCGACTTCTGTGGTTCTGACGAGTACCTGCTCAATCTACAAGCCGCCGTCAATGTTGCCCATGTGCCAGCGATGCTCCAGCAGCATGGTGAGAATAGCGAACCTTACGAAACTTCATGCTAATATTTCCGAGCAATGCACATTTAAAAAAAGGTGTCGGTACTTGTTAAAAAAAAAGTACTGAACAGAAAACTCTTCACATAGTATGACCGATATATAAACCCAAAAGTTAAAAATATGAAGACAGACCTTTGAGAAAAGACAGGGGTTTATTGTAAAGACCTGCTTCGTAGCAATTTTAACGCGACAGCGTTAAAGAGCTCGTTTCACAGAAAATTCCGGCGTCGGCGGTGGCGTCGTTGGTTGTGAGCGAAAAATTCATCATCTTGTCAGTGACCGAAAAATCAAGATGCAAATAAAATAAATAATAAAAATTTCCTGGTTCGAGTGAGGATCGAACCCAGGCAGTCTGCGTGGCAACCAGGTGTTCTACCACACAGCCACGGTTCTGCTTGGAATGCATTGAAAAGAACTTCCTCTGCTTGGAAATGCAGTGAAAATAACTTTCATGCTTTACAAACACACGCGTTCCTGTTACAGGCGTCACAATAGAACATGTAATATTTATTTATTTATTTATTTATTTATTTATTTATTTATTTCAATACCCTAAAGGCCCTTATCGGGCATTACGTAGGGGGGATTTAAGTGAATACATACATTTCAAATAACATAAATAGAAAGCAATATACCAGAAAGAAAATAAAAAAAAAGAAAACATCGAGTAAGTCAAATCACAACATCCAGTCAAATACGTTCACCAACTTCCATCGAATACATATTCATGAGTACAACTTTTTTTTTCAATAACGATGATAGCACTATGAAAATTACATCGAAAAACATTGAATATATATCGCGAACAAAAACCGCAAATGAAACGAGAGCAATCAGACACAGATTAGCAATATTACTCGATATACAAATAGCCCTGCAGCATCGAGTGAAATATGGAATGATCTGTTATTATTGCGATGTTAGGTGGAAGGGAGTTCCACTCGGTTATGCATAATGATAATGGCGAAATTTTGAAACTTCTTGGTCCTGACAAAAATGGGGGCCACCTTGTGCGCATGATCGAGGCGGGTTGAGGTATCAGGGGCTGGAAAGATATGAGACTCGGCGAAGGATGAGCTGCTGTGATAAAGTGAGTGAAATAACGATAGTCGAGTATGTCGCCTGCGCATGGCAAGTGTGGTAAGGCTAAGCTCTGCCTTCAGTAAAGAAACACGTAGGTAACGTGAGTAGGATGATGAGTTAAATCGAGCAGCTTTATTCTGTTCCATTTCGAGCATGTTAGTAAGACCGATTAGGTGAGGATGCCATATGATTGAAGCGTATTCTAAAGGTGGCCGAATCAATGAATTGAAAGCGCGCAGTTCTTGTGTCCCTATTAGCGAAATGCAAGCGTCGTTTAAGGAGGCCGAGTTTCTTGAGAGCCTTATTAGTAATATGCTCTATGTGTGCAGTCCAGCTTAAATCTGAACTGAGTATTACGCCCAGATACTTAAATGACGTGACTTTTTCTATTACCAAATCGTTTATTTTATAAGAGCTAGAGCATGCAGAAGTGATATTAGTAAACAGTAAGTGCTTGGTTTTTTCTACGTTAATTTCCATCTGCCAACTGCTGCACCATTCCCTTATCCTGGTTAGATCCGCTTGTAGTTCTACAACGTCATCTGTGCAAGTTAGTTTCCTATAAACAACACAATCGTCCGCGAAAAGACGGATTGACGAACTTATGTTAGATGCAATGTCGTTAATGTATACTAAAAACAGAAGAGGGCCCAGCACGCTGCCTTGCGGCACGCCAGATGTTACTCGGCTTGGATTAGATATGTAGTGGTCAAGTTTAACTGACTGAGACCGTTGGTTTAAAAATTCTTTGATCCATGCAGTCATTTTGTGGTCGAGGCTGAGGTGACGTATTTTTAGCATTAGCCGGTTATGGGGGAACACGGTCAAAAGCCTTTGAAAAGTCTATGAAAATCGCGTCGGTGCAGATGGACATATGAAGAGCTGTGTGCAGGTCTGTCACGAGTTCGAAAAGTTGAGTCTGACATGATAATTTTTCCCGAAAACCATGTTGCGTGTGAAGAAGTAAGTTGTTACGGTTGAGATGACGCATGACCTGGGAGCGCATGATGTGCTCTAGTAACTTACAGGAAATGGACGTGAGTGAAATCGGCCTATAGTTGTTGGGATGACTGTTGTTAACCAGACTTAAATATGGGTACCACGTTAGCAGACTCCCAGTCATCTGGTATACAACCACAGTCAAGGGATTGCTGGGAAATGAACGCAAGCAAGTTAGCCGAATGTTGGCAGGTTAATTTCAATAGTTTGGCGCTGATGCCATCGGGGCCCGGACTGGTTTTAAGGGGAAGTCGATTGAGAGCGCTAGCTACTCCGTGCTCCGTTATTAGGATTGTTGGAAAAGGGTGTTGAATGGGCAGTTGTGAGAGCGAAAGAGAATCAGTTAGTGGAAGTTGGTCTGTGAATACCTCAGTGAAGTGCTTATTGAATTTTTCGGCAGAGTGTTCTACCGATAATGTGCTACCGTCTTCCCTCATTAATACTGCTTGTTGAGTGGGCGCTTTTGGGGTTCACGGTTTTCCAAAATTTTTTAGGGTCCATTTTCATGAGGCTAGGTAGCGTTTCGTTAAATAATTGCTCTTTCGCTTGAAGAATGACACTTTGTGTTTCAGCTGAAACGTTTTCGTAGGCTTCCCAATCTTGAGGACAGTTCGAGCGACTTGCTTTTCTGTAAACCCTTTTCTTTTTGTTCAGGGCACGTTTTACGTCTCGCGTGAACCATGGGTCATCTGATCTAGAACTTATTGTTAGTTTAGGAACACAGGCAGCTTCAATTTCTTTAAGTTTATCCCGGAACAAACACCAGTTTTCATTAGTTGTACGGTCGTCAAAGTATTCGTAAAAATCAGCTGCGAAAGTCTGTAACATACTGTTCATCATTGTTAGGTCGGCCCGCGCATAGTTCAGCAACTGTTTTTTTACTTTTGGATTTCTTTGCAGTAGGAAGTGAAACCAAGCAATGGACAGCCCTATGATCACTGATTTCTTCCAGCACGCGTGTGTTACAAATTTCGGGGCTGTTAGTTAGGAACAAGTCTAAAACGATCCTTCCGCGTAGGTTTATGTACAAGTTGTGTTAAATTGTGGTAAAGGAGCAGCTGAAGGAATCGAATACATTCAGATCGATTATTGTGATGAAGCACAGACAGAGTGGACCAGTCACCACCTAAGAAAAAAGCGAATTAGGAAATTTCTGTGTAACTTGTTCAATGGCGTCACCAAGAAGCTCTGAAAACTCTGAATTGCTGTCGGGGGGGCCGATAATAAGCGCCAATGACGCAAGCGACATGACCAATGTGACACGAGGCCCAGACTATTTCGAGAGGTGAGTCCACTAGAATTGGAGAGGGATGGTATAATTCGTTTATCGCGACAACCACACCACCGCCTCGGGAGCCGGTTCTGTCTTTGCGGAAGACGACGAGTGAAGGTGGTAACGAAAGTTCACTGCTTGTGACGTCCTCCGACAGCCACGTTTCGGTACCGATAATGATTTCTGCAGAGCACGTGTGCATGATGGCTTTTAAGATGTCAGTTTTATGGTATATGCTACGGAAGTTAGCCAAAACCATTGAAAATGAGTCAATAGGTGAAGGACGCTGATTAGGTGCCGCTGAGCATCATTTAGCAGAACGTTCAGGGTCTGAAGACGCTTGAACCACCGATCCACTGGCTGGATCGAACTGATAAACCTTGCCTTGTAGGTGGAGTTTGTTAAAACGCACTGAAAATCGGGCGTTGTCAGTGCGGTTGCTCCTGGCAAAGTCCCGAAGCTTTTTTCTTGCGAACTGAACACTCGGCGAGAAATCTTCTTCAAGCCAAACTTTTGGTGTCTCCAGGTTTTTAAGGTTGTACGAGTTGCGCAGGGCATCCATTTTCAATTTGAAGTTGAGAAACTTAACAATGATCGGACGCTGAAAGCCGGGACGACGTTGGCCAAAGCGGTGTGCCCGTTCGATATCTCCAGCTGTAATCTTAAGGTGATCAGTGAACAAATCCCTGACGATTTGCTCTGTCTCTGTGTAACCTTCGTGATCACTTTCAGGAAGGCCTTTGATGATAAGGTTGTTCCTCCTTGTTCTGTTGTTCATTTCGTCCACTACTTCGACTAGCTGTTCACTTGTCTTGCTTATATTCGACTTGACTTCATTCACAGATTCAGTGACAGCGTCAAAGTTGTCTTTGAACTTCGCCACGCTGTTCAGAGTATTTTCAATGGTCGAGACACCAGTCTTCAAGGCACTCAAAGTGCTGTTTGATTTCGTTCAAGCTTTTTGTTGTCTCGTCGTGGCATTCCTTTATGAGGGTGACCACATCCTCATTTCTGGGGCCTGGATTAGCTTCCACGTCCCCCGCGCGAAGTAAAAGCAATGTAAGACACGTTATTGGCAGAAGCAGACACGGCCTAGGGCACAGCGCGCTGATTGCGGTTAGTTTCACGTGAGGCTGAACATGGCGGAAGCTTTTAGGTGCGCCACAAGCAGAAATTGTGCCGATTCGAGCACGATAAGTACACAGGTCAACACCCATTGTTACACAAATTGCGGGGATTCACAGCCACAGAAGTTATTAGCAAAAAGGCTAACCAGATAAACAGCCTACCTATAACAGGAGAAGGCACAAGTCAAGCATCTGTCACTCGTGGCCGCGAATCCCAGATGGAACCGTCTGTCCGGCGATAATAAGGCTTGTGGTGGCGCCGCAACCATGTGATGTCACAGGATGCGCCACAGTCCTTTCGGGTGCTCAGAACGAGCTGGATGAGATGGCGGTTGCGCGTAACTTTCGTTGATCGGCTGATTCCTGGCGGCAACGAGCAGCCTGCACGGGGCAGGGTCCGATGATCTATAACAGGAGAAGGCACAAGTCAAGCATCTGTCACTCGTGGCCGCGAATCCCAGATGGAACCGTCTATCCGGCGTTAATAAGGCTTGTGGTGGCGCTGCAACCATGTGATGTCACAGGATGCGCCACAGTCCTTTCTGGTGCTCAGAACGAGCTGGATGAGATGGCGGTTGCGCGTAACTTTCGTTGATCGGCTGATTCCTGGCGGCAACGAACAGCCTGCACGGGGCAGGGTCCGATGATCTATCAGGAGAAGGCACAAGTCAAGCATCTGTCACTCGTGGCCGCGAATCCCCAGCCGCGAATGGCCGCGAATATCGCAGTAATATTGCGTGGTACAAGCCTACATTGCCATCGGGCGTCAGGACATGTGAATATCATAACGACATAGTGGTTGAAAGCCGGCCACCCATTACAAAAGGCACACACATTGCTGCTTGTATTCACTTAAGACCACGCAGTCGGTGCATAGCAAGTTCTAAAATATTTCCCGCGCATAATTGCTCGTGGTTAAAGCATGCTGCCCATTACATAGTATGCACTAAGCGATTGACGTATGCACTAGGGACAGGATATCGCTATCGTGTTCAGCTCTTAAAGGCGAAGCTTAAGGGTCCCCCCAATTTCTTTCACGTTCTTGTTCGTGTAACAAACAAGCAAACCTTGAAGTGGTTTCGCCCGAAGGCCTAAGCAGTGGCAGCGATGATAGGTGCTGGACTAATAAGTGAAGTATACTTGAGCCTCATTTTGAATAAATACTGTACCATTCGGATGCTGGGAACTATGTGAGTTTTTTTTTTCTGAACTGCATGGGCGCTGCCTGAGTTAGCGCTTTGTCCCGCACTCACCGTGGTAGCCCAGCGGCTGTAACGTCACCACACCGTCCGGAGAAATGGCGCATTTTTGACAAGGACCAAGGGGACACGAGTGACACAACTCTCTTTATACTTCCGAATAATTTCATAACCCACAATTAATTTAAATATTTCGGACAGGGTGTCCCAAATATCACGCAGCACGTTTTAAAAAAAGAGGAACGTCGTTACGCAAAGCACATCTTTTGCATGTTGTTCCTAGTGTACTGTAGCAGCCACTACTAAGTTTTTCGTTGATGAGGTTCAGTTAATTAGTTCTGATTATGTTTTAACTCGACAAGTACTTACCTAATCATTAAAATGTCAGTGAGGCATATGTACGGATGCTCAAGAGCATCTAACTGCGCTATTTACAGCGAAGTTCTATTTGCGTGCTCATTTTTTCCGGCTGATAAAGAAAGCAAGCGAAATATAGACCTAAGCTCCCACCCGCAAAAGGTCGGAGCGCGGTCTTGACTTTCTACCTTAGAGGGATCCTGTTTGAGGGCGCTGCTTCCTGATGCACGCTGCAAGCTAGTCACGTGTCATTTTTCAGATTTCGAGGGTGTTGTGTTCCCATCGCAAGTTGACCATTACCCTTTACCGCTACCTGAAGATATTTTCACCACGTTGCAAGTTGAAGCTGTGTTTTTGGTGCTTGACCTTAGTAAGGCGTATCTGCAACTGGAATTCGATGTGCACGCCCAGGAACTCCTCACGGTCAACACGCATATGGGCCTTTTTCGGTAGGCGCCTAGCCATGGTGGAGCCTGTGCACCAGCCGCATGTCAGGCGGTGATGGACCAAGTCTTGAGGGGATTGCAGGGCACGGCCTGCTATCTTGCCAATGTCATCACAGCGGGAGAGAGCTACGTGCAGTGTCGTGAAAGTTGAGCGAGTGCTCATGCGCCTAAGCCAATACGGCATCTAGGTGAACGCTGAAAAGTGCAACTTGTTCAAAAAAATAGTAACATATTTGGGAGACAAAGTAGATAAAAACTGGCTGCACTCTACCGGTGACAAGGTAACGGCGATACAGAATGCGCCAAAACCAGACAATGTGCCGCGACTAAAGGCTTTTTTTGGGTTTGGTGAACTTTTACGCAAGATTTTTGCCAAATGTAGCTACAGTACTGGAGCCTCTCCATAACTTGCTTCGCAAGGAAACCAAGTGGCACTGGTCCCAGCATTGCGACGACGCTTTCAACAAGTGCAAAACGTTCTTGACGGATGATAGTGTGTTGGAGATATACCATGTTGCAAAAGAGATTCAGCTCACGTGTGACGCTCCAGAGTATGGCTTAGGATCAGTGCTGTCGCATGTCGTGAACGGCCATCAGAAGCCTATTGCTTTCGCCGCAAGATGGCTGTCAGTGTCCGAGCGGAACTACGGACAAATAGAGAAAGAGGCACTGAGCATCGTCTTTGGAGTGAAAAAAATTCACAAGTATCTATATGGCAGAGAATTTAACGTTTTAGCGGATCACCAACCACTGATTGTGCTTTTCGACCCACACCGGCATTGCGGTGCCGTGGCAACCGCCAGGGTGCACAGAAGGCTGACATTTCTAGCAGACTACCGTTACAAAATTGGGCATAAGCCGGGCACCACCATCTCGCATGCTGATGCTTTGTCACGGCTGCCGCTGTCAGAGGTAGAGCAACAAAAAGATGCAATTTGTTATTTTTCCACGTTGTCAAATTTGCCACTGACCGCGAAAGACATTGAGCGTGCAACAGGACGTGAAAGTTTGCTGCGAGTTGTTCGGAATAGGGTATGTCACGGTTGGCCAAAGGCCGTTAGCGCTGAACTACAGCCGCTCTGGGTTCGCCGTTTCGAGCTCACTGTGGATGAGGGCTGTATTGTGTGGACTAACCGGGTTGTCACTCCTGAAAGCTTGAACACTGTAGTCCTAGCACTATTGCATGAGCAGCATCTCGGGATAACGAAAATGAAGGCTCTTGTGCGGTCAGTGGTCTGGTGGCCTTGTATCGACGCTGCCCTTGCACAGGCTGTGCGCAAATGCAGCATCTGTAAGGCAGTTCTTCCTCCAGCACGAGTTCCTTTGTTTCCATGGAAGGCCTGTGAATACCCGTGGCAACGAGTTCACTTAGATTTTGTAGAAAAAGAATCGCAAATGTTTCTAATTGCTGTAGATGCTTTTTCAAAGTGGTTAGAAGTTAAATGCATGCAGTCGACAACAGCTACGAAAACAGTCGAGGTTGTGCGTTCCTTGTTTGCGGCGCACGGGTTGCCGGTGTAACTGGTTACGGATAACGGGCCTCAGTTCCGAGCAGCGGAATTTCTAACTTTCCTGAAAGCGAATGGCGCTAAACACGCACTAACGGCCACCGTATCATCCACAACCTAATGGTGCGGCCGAACGAGCGGTGCAAACAACTAAGAAGGCTCTCTTGAAGCAGTTAAGGAATTATGAAAGAAAAGGCACTACCAGATCGCTGCAGCATTGCCTAGATAATTTCTTGTTCTGGTATCGCTCACCACCGCATGCACTCACGGGAAAATCACCAGCGGAATTGTTTCTGCGACGGAAACTAAGGACCCGTTTATCATTACTACGACCCGATGTGAAAAGTGTTTTGAGTGACCACGCAGAGACAGTGAAAACATCCGCTGACACGCGGCGCGCATCGTTCCGTTCTTTTGCTGGAGATGAGTGCGTACTGGTACGATTGGTGCGCGGAGAAACGGTAAATTGGTTACCGGGTAAAGTGTTGCAGGTCAAATCGGTATGCACATACTTAGTGATGGTGGGAAATTGTGTGCGATATGTGCATGCCGATCATTTGCGCCAATCGTGTCTGGAACGGGAAAAACAGCCAGCTGTGGACTACGAGCTTGAACTACCGCATGTGCCCAAAGAACGGGACCCATCTGGCGTCGACGACGAGGCTTCCACTGCCTACACAATACCAGTCAAGCACGGAGCGTACACCGCAACCTGAAATGACAATGCTCCGAAGAAGCAGCCGACAACGCCGACCACATGATCACTGGGGCTATAATAGCCGCACTTAAACTTTGTCAAGGAGGGAGTGTTGTGTTCGGATCGCGACATGCTACACGTGTCTTGGTGATAAGTCAGTCATAAGGGAGTGAAAAACACTGTGCATGTGTAACCGGGAGACACTTGTATATATGAGCCTGTGCCCTATGTTACTGTGTTCTTTGTGTTCTTTCGAGGCTGCCCGTTGGCATGCCGGAATAAAGGATTCGAAAAGCATGTCCCGTCTTTGAAGATACAACAGCCGGTTTTCTTTATTTGCGAAAAACAGCGAGCATGAAGTTATTACGTTGTTGAAAATAGCGCAGTAACATGTCATTTGATCATGACTACATATGCCTGAATGACATGTTAATGATTAGGTCAGTATTAGTCAAGTTAGAAATATAATTAGTACTATTTAACTAAACCTCATGAACGAAAACATGAGACTATACTTGCGCACAGTCAAGCGGTAGGACGAGGCGAAAATGTTCAGCGCGCCACTAGGAATCGACATGCGACAGAGACAGAACGACAGGGGACAACACAAGCGCTAACTAACAACTGTTTATTTTACGTAATCATGACGAAATATATACACACAATGAAAGGGGTTTAGAAACATCCACACATGCGCAAGAAACACATAAAAACACAAATTATCCGCAGTATATCTATCTATCTATCTATCTATCTATCTATCTATCTATCTATCTATCTATCTATCTATCTATCTATCTATCTATCTATCTATCTATCTATCTATCTATCTATCTATCTATCCATCTATCTATCTATCTATCCGCCTACGTCTCGGCGCTCTCGTGGTCGTCTCCTTAACTTGACACGCAGCAAAATTAGTATGGAAGGACATTAGCGTATGACAAACAGGATAAACAGGTCATCACGGGAATGCCGTGAGAAACCTGTCGCGTACGTCACCAAACCATTTCTCCCAGTCACGTATGACACACACCTGCATACCATGGCCCCTCATATGCGGGTCTTAGCCTCATGTAATTCACAGTCTATATCAAGCAAGGAACGTCGAGAACAGACATTCGGGATTTCGACGTGAGAGCTTGAACGAGAGAGAAACAACTTTATTGACGGCACAACGATGTCGGTGAATGTAGCTTGCCGGTGGTTCAAAGGGTGGTGGCCAGTAGCTTGACATGACCGTTTCGGCTCAGTTAATCGTTTCTGCCTGACTACGGGGCTCAGTTGATGACAGGATGACTACCACACCCTGAGGGAGGAAGCTGGCACTATTGCTTTTGGAGGTGGGTTGGCCTCGCATTCCCAAAGAATGTGAATTTGGGTAGGCTTCAGTCAGCAGAAAGAAAATTTGGTGTCGGCGCCAACGCCGTTGTCGGTGAGTGAAAAAACCCGACGGATGCAAAGAATAAAAATCAGGAGTCGAGCCGGCATCGAATCAAGGTATTCTGTGGGGCAGTCAAGCATTCTACCACAGAGTCAAGCCACCTATCGCACCTACTCTGGAAAAGCGCACTACGCAGGCGTCAGGTTGGGGCAACGTCCGTTGTAGTTGCAGAGTTGGCTATCCGGTGGGCTAGCAATTTGGTAAACGCTACATATGTTCCCCTATGGATCCTCAAGCTATATTCAGGCACTGGTCAACCTCGGTGGACTACGCTAATGAACGCTACGCATGATACATCCTCACACCGTAGCGGGCACTTCGTTTCCACGAAACTGACATCTGTGCTGTAACGGGAGTGCTGACGTTACGTCGGAGCCTTTCAGCGTCTGTGTAGTGGACATGCCTGGTAAGCCCGCGATATGCATAAAACTATTCAATTTGCACACACACGCACATTGCCCTCGTAAAACTGCCATGGATTAAAGCCCAAAAATGCAGCGTATGCCGGTAGCTACTCGCTGGCAGCTTCACATTGATCTGATTCATATGCTGAAATTTCAGAGCACAGCTCTTTCGCGCCTGTTCCTGCATTGAGCGGCGTCACCGTTGTTGGCTGGCGTCGGTGGCGTTACCGAGAGATCGAAGGAGGGCGAAACAGAGCAAACACGAAGTCTGTGGTTATCACCAGCCGCTGCCCTCTAACTTCGCTTTCTTTCCTCCGTGACGCGCTTTCCGCCCTAGGTCGGAGCTCATGCGCGTGCAGGGCTTGCACGTGCACTGCGGCTGGCTTCGATTGTCGTAACGGGGCTGTAGGCGTTTCGCTTGAGTCAGAGAAGCCTGCATTGCACGGAGTGGCGTGCGTAGCACTTGAGCGCTGTTCGCGTTTTGCTTGGTTCGCGACGCCTCCAATGCACAGAGTGGTGTGCGTAGCACGCGAGCGCTGGAGGTTTCTCTGGCACTGCGTAACGAATGTTACATTGCTACAACTGCGGATAGGGAAAACTTCAGTGACCATTGGCGTTGCCCTCACAGGAACCTGCGCTCACAATTTGCATTCGGAAGTACCGTTACCATTGGTGAATTTTTGTTTGAAAGTCATTGTGGTGTGGATTTACCAGGGAAATCACAAGGGGTAAAAGGGGATGGTTAATTACGTAAAGTAAGAAGTCAATATCGTTTCCAGGGTGGTCTGTCTCATAGCCTCAATCGTTTTATGACGCTCGAGCCTCTAGACGAACCAACCGTGCCATTTCACTTTTTCATTTCAACCTATGGGTTTGTCCAGAAAAGAAAAAAGCACGAGGTCATGGTCACTTTTGCCGATTTTGATAAGCTTTACCTTATAGGTGCAGGGTGAGGACCCAGAACAGCGATTCTTAGGTTTGTTAGGTAAACCTTTTTTTAGCCTAGATAAAATATACAAATTTTGTACTCAAACAATTGTTCACCAATTTGGTAATTTCTGAATTTCGAGCGCACCTAGCAAAAAACCGTGCACTTTTAATCACAATATTTATTCCCCATGCAGCAGAAGGGTTATGCGATCTTTGGAATATTTATTTATTTTTTTTTTTGCTACGGAAACAAATTTGAGAAAAACCGCAGAAATATAGTAGCCGGTCCAAAGTACCTGTAATTCAGGAATTCTCAGAAGTTAAACTGAGAATTATGAAACTCGATTGATATTGACCTTCATACAAGTATATTTTCCCTTCTTTTTAAATACCGTAAAATGGGGTTACTTTGTGACAGATTTCGTACGTTTTCATTCTCTCGCTGAACAATTATCAACATAAAGGCGAATGAATAGTGGCATAACGTTGCTGAAACATTCCCTCACACGATGGTATGTTCTACAAATCTGCGTTTTTAATACAAACGGCTACATTCAGGTTAAAAGCTGTCACAAAGTTGCCCCGTCGTGTGGGGCAACTTTGTGACAACGTTGTTTTTGGCTGAATATGATTGGGAAAAAAAGGGCTCGCATAATGTTACCCCATCAAAAGTTTATTTGCGTTATGTGCAATCGCTTTCAGTGCTTTCTTCTGGGCTGTCGTCAAGAGAAGACCTCTTCCTAGGTCGTCTAGCTCTGATACCGGAGAAAGAGCTGCCCTTCTTTCCGGTTGTCGGTTTTCCTGTATTCCTCGCTTCTTCTACATCGGCAACCGATACACTTTTCCCCGCTGGGATGTTGAGCATCTTCCTCCTTTCAACCAAATAACATATAATTTAAATCAAAAACATAGTGGGTAACTTTGTGACAGTTGGCGTGTCACAAAGTTACCCCGCGAAGTATCAACATTTCAGTTTCCTTTCTATAAACTTGAACATACGTGACTTCATTAAATTTATATTACAGTTTATTTTAACCTACATATTAACAATCACAAGTACATACCTGTTTTCGCTGTTTTTCTCTCGTGCGGACGGGTCGAGCGCACAAAGTTTACGGGGCTTCAACAATGCGCGCTAAAACTCCATTGAACATGTCGGCGTCTAGAGGGGCTCCGGAGCGTGGGAACTTCAGCCGGCTGCCGCTAGGTGACACGGCATGTCAGGTGAGCTTGTTGAGTGGCTTATAGTTTTTCGGCTGCGCCTGGTCGGGGCGCACGATTTAAAGTACAGAAAACCGAGCGCGTGTCACAAAGTAACCCCTGCAGTCACAAATTAACCGCATTTTACGGTACTCTTTTTGTGGCTTCCCCTTATGCTGAAAGGTATGGGATTTACCGAAAACTCCGAAGTTTCACAATAGTTTTTAGCAAAAAGCCATTTTTAATTTCTTTTTTCGAAAATCTCTAATTATGAAGTCAAGCACGTTGTCTTACACAAAAAAAAAACGTTGCATTATTTGAGTTTATAACCATTTACAATGCGTCAAATGTAACCAACTCACCCACGTCAAATGTAACCAACACGGCCATTGTGCGGATGCCGGTTGTTGAAAATAATTGTACCGGACATGATCACAAAGACGATGTTAAAAAAGAACAAGTGCACAGCTAGGTTTGCATGGTGGGGCAAGGTTTTTCGTTCTTGAGAGACCACCCGCAGCGGCAGCCGCTCCAGGCGCTCACAATACATGAGGAAATGAATGCATCACCGTGAAGAGGGAAAGCCGTTAATCGCCATAACGTCCATTATGCAACAAAACTCTGCCGGTAGTTCGCCGTGTGGGGTTGTAAAAAGCCGCAAACTTATGTTGGATATCGCTTCTAAAAATATGGCGAAAGACTAAAGACGAAGAAGTGCTGAATATGCTTCCGTGCGATGTCGTTTTCTCTCTCTGTTGCATTAGTTTTATTCTTTTTTCAAGGTTTATACACCGGGGAGATATTTACAAATTCCTCAAGGCCAAAAACTGCAGCTGACCACAGAAGGCAATTAAAATACATGCCGCCGGTTATCTTTATTTACCTACACCTTAATTTACCTCGCTTAATATTGGGAGGGAAGCAGGTTCCCAAATAAACGACACAGTTGTGATACGTATTGGGAGCAGTTGAAAGGTCGCAAGTTCATTCATTGACGCCACATTGTTAACCACTTACTTTGACCATATGACAACGAAAAGCTACAAACATGGCAAATTAAAGGGCCAGTTAACAACCCCGAGGTCCAAAAATTGTAATGAAGAGAAATATGCGCACTTTTGTTCTGTGAACATGCTGTCGCAAGAATTTTGCGAATACGTGCTATAATAAGGAAGTTACAGGGGTTAGAACCAGTGTTGTACGGAACGGCGTTCCAAGGAACGACGTTCCAGGAACTAGTTCCTTTTGGGAGGAACGGAGGAACGCCACCGTTCCATTCAGGATCGGTTGAACTGTAACGGTAACTCGTTACGTTTACGCAGGAACGGCAGATGGAACGGCGTTACTTCTGTAAACGTTCCACGGCATTGAACAGGCGCACTCAAGGGGCACATCGTGCAGAACAGGGCGGATGGGCGACCGCGTGAGGCGCAAAAAATGTACCGCTCGCCTGTCACGTGACTTTAGTGCATCGTGTTTTTCACTTCAAGGCGCCCGCCGGGGGGCGCAGGGAAGGGCGCAACGCCGCGACCGACCACTTGCGAGGGGAACAGCTATTTTTTTTACAACACAGCTGTTATGCTCGAGGTGTGCTGTGTGTCATATATATATGGAAACAAAGTTATCATTATCATGAACCGCCACGCGCTCTCTTCGTCCTGTTTTGCTTCACTCCCAGAACACGTGCGGCGATTCGTTCGGCGTGGGATGCAATAACTCTGATAGGCGAGGGAACTAGTGCAGAGAGAGAGGAAGAAAAAGAAACAGAAATTCTTGGTGCAAAAAAAAAAACAAATAAAAAGATTCTCGGCGAGGCGAGATTCGGGCCCGTGTACCCACGACCCGAAGGTGAGCGTCGTAACCACTCGGCTATCTAGTTCTTTTTTTTTCATGGTATTTATTCAACATATGTATGGCACTTGGAAGCAATTCAATACAGACCCAGAACTAACATGTTCATTCTGCTCGTATCGCGGCAAAATGACGAACACATAGCACCGAAGAATTCGCAATCAACTCTAGAGCGAATACATGAGGTAACGGCCTTTTCGAATTATACACACTACAACGGCGCTAAAGATAAACACCTCGCCAATGCAATATAATATTCTGGCTGACTTTCAATTGGCTCGTATGCATTTGTTAGCTGAGTGACCATCCTAATGAAGTAGGTTGTCGAGGAAACAAATGGATCGGCGTTTCTCTTCAACATGCGCGCACGCCAGCAGAGTATAGCATCGCATAGCCTCGTGGTACAGTATATAGGAAAAGGGTGGGAAAGGGAAGTTAGGGTGAGAAAGAGGGAAAGGAGAGGAGAACTAGTATAGAGAGAGAAAGAGATAGAAAGAACTAGAGAACTAGAAAGAAAGTGAAGAAGTAGAGAAAAAGATAGAAGGCGAGAGAACGACTACGGAGAGAGAGAAAGAGATTGAGAAGGCAAGATACATGAAATAGAGAAAGAGAGAAAAACGGAGAGAGAAAGAAATGGAAAAAGAGAGAAAAAGGTAAAAAACAGAAAGAAATATGCGGAAATATATTCGCTGACTGCGAATGTAGATAAATAGAAAGAAAGTGAAGAAGTAGACTTTACTAAGTCGAAAACATGTGTATACTGGACATCATTTTCTACTCATACTGAAATATTGAAGTGAGCACTCATTAAACGCCTGAAGTATTGCTCCTTTCGATGCAGTTTCCTGTGCAAGAAATTTAATTATGTTAGTGCACGTGTTGAGATATCTATTTGAATATCTGAAGCGTAGTATCCGGACTGCCCATTTGAAGACCAACGTGGAAAATGCCACATGTGTTGGAATTGTATTATACGAGCACGAAAGTCGCATTTAGACATAGTACGGCCGGTGGTCTCTAAAAAATTCGTCTAGGAGCGTTTATTTATATTTCGCTTTAAATTGTTCACTTTATTTCACCTCACAATTATCCAACAATATATTTTGATTGAAAATTCAAATGTAACGTTAATGTAACGACACGTTCCAATTTTCGAAATGTAACTGTAACGAGTTCCTTTCGCACTAAAGGAACTTGTAACGGGAACTCGTTCCAAAATTGGGAAGGAACGAGGAACGAGCTTTCGTTACTATTTCATAGGAACGTGTAGAACACTGGTTAGAACATTTGTTTCAGCTGGTTACAAATTTTCGCGCGGCCTCGCCACCCTTCTCCTCCATAGGAAGGGGAAGGCGTAGCTCGCCGTCGTGACTCTGCCCACTTCGGCAACGTGACACGACGCGCAGCCAACGACCGACCAGGGCTTCCCCCACATGAGCACGTGTCATAGCGGCTCGGGGAGCAAGTGCGGTGCGAGAAGCACCCTTCCCCTTAGCGGTAAAGTAGCAAGACGTCTTTTTATCTCGGAGGCTTTCGCTCTGGCAATACCGCTTCTCCCGGTAGTCTCGGGCTCTACAAAACGGCAGAGGGCAGCACAGGAAAATGAAAATGCGGACTACGCGGCCAACACAGCAATACCACAGGGCCAAGGCGCCGTTTCGTAGGGCAAAGGACCAATCTACGAGCTCAGTGGTACGTAAAGATGCCCATGGGCAACTTTGCGTGACTGCGCGTACGAGGGGGGATTGGTCAGGCGAAGGAAAAAGGCGCGGGAATTGTTTTTCGAAATAGAGGGTGTGCGCGGCTCGCAGCGCTGTAATATTCGGAAAATTTGGTCGCCGCGGTCTACTGTACGAATTGGCGAGCTTTTTTGGGCGGCGTAAAAAAAAGTCGGAGCCTGTTTACTGGCCCTTTAAGCGCCAACATTCGTTATGATCATCTGTGTTTGGTGTGCGTACATGATCCTTCGCATTTATTTTTTGCGATGCAGGCCTTGGTTCGTCTTACGTATGGCTGAATATGCGGATCGTGCATGGGTTTTTCCACTGGTTGGACCCCGTCCCTCAACTTTTCAGGTACGTATGTTCCTATCATATTGTACTTTTCAACGCCATACATAGCATCGATGAGCCACTGAACTGACTGAACTTTTGGAGTTCAACTAGTATTTTTCGGTATGTATGAATAATCTGATAAAGAACGAATACTTGCGTAACAGCGTCAGGGCAATTTCCGTCATATGCAACCTGCATTCCGCTCTGCATTTTGTTTTACTGCCTAAGCTGTTATAAGCTCACAACAACAACCAATTTTGTTGTCATAGCTGTCCAGCGCCGCCGCCAGTGTCAAATCGAAGCTATCACGCACATTGAGAAGACAGAAAAAAAATTCGTGGCGGATTAAATCCCACGCTTTCTGCCTGCTAAGCAAGCGCTCTGCTGAAGACCTGCGCCAGAGTTTCTGCTTTTTTTTCTTTTTTGAAAAAGACGCTAAAAAGCCTCATGGATTCCGAGGAAAGGCGTTCTAATTTTGCGTCGCAGACGAGTGGAATCGTGCCTGCCGTCACACGATGTGAGTTGCGTAACGAGTGGGCGGTTAAAGTATTCCTACTCATTACAAAGGACTCAGCCATAATTATTCATCTTTCTCATTATAATCCACCACAGCAACAACAAAGTTTTCAGCTACACAGCTGCGCATATTGCCTAGGGAACACGTAGTGTGTGCTTCGATGCATCGTAAAATGTGATGATTTATTGCGTAGCGTGTACCCTGCGACTGTACATGCAGTAGGCGTCCTAAAAGAAGACCGCTGTCGCGGACAGCCTTTGGGCGTTTCAAGGGCAGGGAAGAGCCACCCGTCTAGCATACGGCCCCCGGGTCCGTGGCCTTGGAGAATTGAACGCGCGCTTGGCTCAAACGGCTACTGTTCTCCCCTCCGCAGTGGGCCATAAAACGGGAGACACGTGCCGCAGTGTCAGTGGTGGTTTTTGTGTGTGTGTGTGTGTTTGTGGTGTAAGGAGGAGTGACCAGCGGACTCTGAAAGACACCAGTCGCCAGCGAACCATTTGAGCTGCGTGGACGTTCCCTTTTCTTGCTGTCACTAAATATAAGTTCGTTTTGTTTTAATCACCGTCTTTGTTTCTCTCTTCGGTGTTTCACGACTTGAGCAATCGAGTCGTAGGGACACTACACTCTTGGTGCCGAAACCCGGGACTTTCTCGCCGTGGACTTTGTGCTGTGAATGAAACGTCAACGACTCCACGCCTTGAACGCCTCGGCAACGACGGACGTGAATCTACTCCGGTGAGCGAACTATTTAACGAATCTGGATTAACGATGGAACGTCTCGTAAGGAAGAGAAAAGTCGTACGTGCTCAAATTACGCGACTCATTACCGACTTCGAGAGTCGGCCAGGTCCTCTCGACGAGAACGAAGCGGCAAAGTCGTACGTGCTCAAATTACGCGACTCATTACCGACTTCGAGAGTCGGCCAGGTCCTCTCGACGAGAACGAAGCGGCAATCCTGCACGCCAGACTCACCAGTTGGCATAACGAACTGAACACTGTGAATAACGACATCGAACCACTGGTGACAGATGAAGATACGGAGAATGAGTTCCAACAGACGTGCGACTATCAAGATCGCATCGTAGCCTGCCTCGCCCGCCTGCAACGGCAAATGACTGTTCCGAGTTGCCCAACGAACGCGGAATCGGCAGGTAATGCCAGCGCTTCACAGACGACGCCGGAGCTCAGGACAAGGGTGAAGCTCCCGAAATTTGAGCTTGTGAAGTTCAGCGGGCGGCGCTCAGACTGGCAACCATTTTGGGAAGTATTTGAACAGGTGGTTGACAAGAACGAAGAATTGTCACTTATTGACAAATTTCACTACCTGAGGTCGTCAGTCACGGGAGACGCGGCTGCTGCTCTTGCGGGCCTACCACCAACGTCTCGATGCTATCGCGACGCTGTAGAACTGCTTAAAGGACGTTTCGGGAACAACGAGCTCCTGATGCAAGAGCACATGAGGAGTCTGCTAGACATCAAACCGGTGCGCTCTTCGGATGACATACGGAGCCTACGCCGCCTCTACGACACCCTGGCGGCACACATCTGCGGACTGGAGTCGCTTGGGACGAAACTCCACACCTACGGTGCAATGCTGCTACCCGTGGTTCAGAGAGCCATGCCTCGAGACATTCTTCTCGACTTTGGAAGGAAGTGCGCCACGGACGCCAACTCCACCTTCGACGATCAGCGGAGTTCATCTTCCGAGGGACCGGAGCCAACAACACCGGAAGGAGACAGAGGTACAGTGAACACCTTCAACAAACTCCTGTCTTTCCTAAAAGTCGAAGTGGAGAGCCGCGAAAACCTTGCTGCACTTCAGAGTTTGGACTTAAAGCAGCCCTCGAGGGAGATTCCTAGTGCGAGGCAAAAATCCAACTCAAGAATGCATGGCACAACTTCTCAATCATCGGCATTGTTGCATCAAAACGTGACACCGCGGGACTGCTTCTTTTGTGGAACGAGCAAGCATGCAACGCCAAACTGCGATGCCGCAAAATCACTTGAAGAGAAAAGACAGCTCCTGCTATCGTCTCAGGTGTTTCAGGTGCACGAAGCGAGGTCATTTATCGAGTGCATGCCGTGTGACCGTGCGATGCGCTAAATGCCAGCGGAAGCATGCAACGACCATGTGTGACCCGTCGTACCCAACCAGACCACCTGATGCTAACGATGCCGTCACCAGCACGCAAATCAGTCTCGAAGCTGTCACCAAAGATGGCAGCGCTCCTAAAGAAACCGTTTTGTTGCAAACAGGAACGGTTCGGTGTAGCGGCCGGGAGTCCTCAAGTGCTCACGTGCGAATCATGTTTGATGGGGGGTAGTCAGCGCTCCTATATTACCACACAAACAGCAGAGAAGCTTGGGTGTGAGCTTGTAGGACAAGAGAGACTGAGTGTTGGCTTCTTTGGAGGACACCAAGAAGAACGGCCATTTCGAAGAGTCAAGGTGTTCCTGGAAACGAAAAGGGGTGAGAAGCGGGAACTTGAAGTGCTAGAAACGGATGTGATATGCGACCAAACGATTCCCAAACCACCTAAACAAATAATGGAGAAATTGGAAGCTTTGGGCTACGAATGCGCTGACTTCAGCGACGACGATGATGGTCCGAAGGGGATTGGCTTGCTGATTGGAGGCGACTACTTATGGGACCTGGCCACGGGCCGAACGGTCAAATTGGGGAAATGGCTCAGAGCAGTGGAAACAGCTGCAGGGTGGACTGTGCAAGGTCCCGTTGAGGGGAAACAAAAAGGACAGTCACTGCACCCAGACTGTGATGCTGCGCACTTCGGTTATCGAGAAGACAGGCGACATGCTCAGCAAGTTTTGGACGCTAGAGTCGATCGGCGTTATTGAAGGGCATGAAACAACGAGAACAAGTCCCGCGCTGGAATTCTTTGAAGGCACTGTCACCACGGTTGACGGGCGCTATGAAGTCTCGCTTCCCTGGAAAACCGAAATAGTTCTTGGGGACAACAGGGAAGTTGCCATGAAAAGGCTTAATCAGCTCACTAAACGTCTCAAGAAGTCCCCCCGACATGCTCTATGAATACGACAAAGTAATTAGGCAGTACCATGCGATGGATATGGCTGGAACGGGTTGAGGACAATGTTAACGACAACCACATCCTCTATTACATGTCGCACCAGGCCGTCGTACGCGAGTCCAGAAAACTCAGAGTTGTATTCGACGCTTCGTCCACCGTAAAAAATTCGAAGAGTCTTAACGACAACCTCGAGACAGGACCAAATTTGACGGCGGATCTCGTCGGCCTGTTGCTAAACTTTCAGAGCTATCGGGTTGCCCTGGTCGCAGACATTGAGCAAGCCTTCCTTCAAATCGGAGTAAAACCAGACGACAGGGACGCCTTGAGATTCATGTGGTACCGAGATACCCCTAGGCCCGGAGAAACGTTGCCTGCCATTGAGACATGGCGCATGAAGCGCGTTCCATTTGGAACCACGGCTAGCCCGTTCTTACTTTCGGCTACGCTGCAACATCATTTAAAGACGTGCGAGGTTCAGTTCCCTTCGGCCGCAGGTCGTCTCAAGCGAAGCCTCTACGTGGATGATCTTTTGACTGGAGCAAATAGCGAAGAAGAGGCTCTCAGGCTGTACACAGAGGCCACTGCTATGTTCAGCGCCACCTCAGTCAAGCTCCATAAATGGTCATCAAACAGCGAGAGCTTACGGCTGCGGTTTGAGGGAGATGGGGTTGCACCCAAACATCTCGGATTTTTACCGGGCGTGCTGAAGGTTTTGGGCCTGGCCTGGGATCCCATCACTGATGAACTGACTTTCGCCCCCTGCGTTAGCGACAACGCTTCAGAAGAGGTCACCAAACGTTCTATGCCCCAAACAACAGCTAGGATCTATGACCCGTTTGGATGGTTGTCTCCCTTTCTCGTACGAGCTAAGATCTTGTTCCAGGAGCTATGGCTGAGAAATATTCAGTGGGACGACCTCCTGCCGGAAGACATCGAAGGGGAGTGGAGCGCATGGAGAGACGAGCTGCAGCACATTCCTGAAATACACGTGCCACGTTATTACGGAGTAAACGTGAGCGGCCAGCCCATGACATGCTTGCACATATTTGCCGACGCCAGTCCAGTGGCCTACGGCGCAGTGGCCTATCTGGTTATCGAGACTAGCGAGGGAGTCACCTCAACGATTGTTATGAGCAAGTCGCGAGTTGTACCTCTCAAGAAATTGACCCTCGCAAGACTGGAGCTCATGGCATGCCTGCTTGCATCTCGATTATGTCACTACTTGTTGACGACGCTTGAAGAACGTCCTGAACGCGTTGTTTTGTGGACGGACTCGGCAATCGCTCTCTATTGGATACGTGCAAACGATCATAAATGGCAGGAGTTTGTGCGCAATCGCGTCCTATAAATTCAAGCCAGCACCGGTGAATACACCTGGAGACACTCTCCTGGCAAGGAAAACCCGGCGGATCTCCTTACTCGCGGCCTGCCTGCCTCCCGTTTGGCAACGTGTGAGCTGTGGTGGACAGGACCGTTATGGGTGCGTTTGCCGGAAAGTGAGTGGCCTCAAGGTTACTAGAACAGAAGAGGGAGACTAAGGTGTTACCGACCACAGTGTCTCGAACTCCGCCCAATGATCTCGTGGACGTCAAGCGATTCAGCTCCTTCACCAAGCTGATCCGTGTCACAGCTTGGGTGCTGCGCTTTGTCGCAATGGCTAGACGGAAGGACTTCGAATGTGGAGCCCTCACGGCGACAGAACTGAATCGAGCTGAGTTGGTTTGGATCCCTCACGAACAGAAGGGGCTACTAAGGGAGTTTATGAGTGTTCAAGAACAACGGCAGCTTCCCGCAGAGTCACCACTGAGAAACACGTTGCTCATGATTGATGAAAGGGGCTACTGAGAATCAGAGGAAGACTGCAGCAGAGCAATATGAGCTATGAAGCCAAACACCCCAGCGTGTTACCCAAGGAAAGCAGCATAGCAAAACTCCTAATTAGGCATTGTCATCACCAGGTGCTTCATGGAGAAATTCGCGACACTCTAACGCAACTTAGAGAGAAGTACTGGGTGGTTGGAGCTAGACAGCTCGTCAAGAAGGCCCTGAAAGAATGCGTAACGTGTCAGCGCTTCCATGCACTACCTGCCAACGAGGTACTCGCTCCTCTACCGAAGGACCGGATAACGGAGGCACAGCCCTTTGAGATAACTGGTCTCGATTTCGCCGGACCCCTCCTCATTAAGGGTGCATCTGCTGTGAAATGCTATATCGCGTTGTTCACATGCGGAGTAACCAGAGCGGTTCATTTGGAGCTAGTGAACGACATGTCAACAACCTCATTTCTTCTCGCCTTCAGAAGATTCATAGCAAGACGTGGCATTCCGAGCACAATTTACAGCGACAATGCACCAACCTTTAAGTAGGCCAACAGGGATTTGGCCTCTCTTTGGTCGGCACTCCGAAGCGAGGAGGTACGCGACTACATCGCGAATTCCCGCGTTAAGTGGAAGTTCATTGTTGAGAGTGCACCATGGTGGGGCGGGTTTTACGAGCGCCTCGTAGGACTGACGAAGCAAGCATTGAAAAAGACACTGGGAACCAGCTTCGTTAGTTTTGTGGAAATGGCCACTTTGTTGACAGAGGTTGAGGCTGTCATCAATTCGTGCCCCCCTCACTCATGTTCACGCAGAGCCCAACGAACCAGAACC
The DNA here is from genome assembly GCA_030522465.1 of Rhipicephalus appendiculatus. Taxonomy (NCBI): domain Eukaryota; kingdom Metazoa; phylum Arthropoda; class Arachnida; order Ixodida; family Ixodidae; genus Rhipicephalus; species Rhipicephalus appendiculatus. The sequence continues at coordinate 98,264 of JALIZH010025966.1, read as the reverse complement.
ACTCTGTCCAGCATCATTTCACACGGGAAGGCGATTGACGGCCCTGCCTGCATTGCTGCCACGAGAAATCGGTGCCTTATCCTGTATGAACTTGAAACAAATGATTTCAAGAAGAGACAAGCTCCTAGTGGGCTTCTGGCGCCGATGGGCGAGAGAGTACTTGCAGGAGCTACAAGCCACCCGCACGAAGCGGAACCAACGCCTCAAGCAAGTAAACATCGGTGACGTGGTGCTATTGAAAGAGACCGCCCAGCCAAGACAGCGGTGGAAAATGGGCACAATAGAAAGGGGACTCACTGGCAGAGATGGCAGAGTGAGGGCCTTTGAAGTGCGTATGCCCGGCGGATCGACTCTTCGTAGGCCGATACAGCTGGTTTACCCGCTGGAAATAACGACTTAAAGAAGAAAATGACTTTGTCATTGCGGCGGGGAGTGTGTCGCGGACAGCCTTTGGGGGCGTTTCAAGGGCAGGGAAGAGCCACCCATCTAGCATACGCCCCCGGGTCCGTGGCCTTGGAGAATTGAACGCGCGCTTGGCGCAAACGGCTACAGTTCTCCCCTAGGCAGTGGGCCATAAAACGGGAGACACGTGCTGCAGTGTCAGTGGTGGTTTTTTTTGTGTGTGTGTTTGTGGTGTAAGGAGGAGAGACGAGCGGACTCTGAAGGACACCAGTCGCCAGCGAACCATTTGAGCTGCGTGGACGTTCCCTTTTCTTGCTGTCACTAAATATAAGTTCGTTTTGTTTTAATCACCGTCTTTGTTTCTCTCTTCGGTGTTTCACGACTTGAGCAATCGAGTCGTATGGACGCTACAACCGCTGTTGCCACTCACGCTGTGACTGTGCTGCGCTTTGCGCGCAGAGTCCTCTTTTTTTGTTTTTGTTTTTAGGAGCTTGTTCGGCAAGCTTCTTAGGCTCGCGCCTTGTCCGGCGGCAATGGCGGTGGCGTGTACACTTCTCCGCTCACTGCGCCTGCGCGTCCCCTCCCTCTCTCCTCTCCTACGCTCCCCCCCCTCTCTCCTCTAGGCATCCCTCCCCGCGGCGTCCACCACTGCGCAGGCCCGTCCCCCCCCTCTCTCTCCTCTCCTACGCTCCCCCCTCTCTCCTCTAGGCATCCCTCCCCGCGGCGTCCACACTCCCTCTGCGCATGCGCGTCCCCCCTTCTCTCTCCTTTCCTACGCTCCCCCCCTCTCTCGCCTCGCGACGGCGACGCAGGCAGCGTCTGCTAGCGAGTTTCTTGGTTGAAAAAACGGACTGCTCGCGCTGCACAACCGTTCACTGGCCACCCCGTATATATGGCACTGGATCTTGACCTCCAAGGTGGTGCCGGTGGGAGATTTCTCCTGTGCGTTGTCGAACAATAAAAATTCGCAGCGTGCGCGTTAACTAAAAGCAGACTGCGGGTCTCTGTGTCCAGTCGGAGTCTTCTGTCTCTCTTTGCCCATTAGCAGCGATTGACATATTCCAGTAGGAAACAGCGGTCCATCAGTGCGTGCTTTGCGCCTCCCCAGGTTTCTCTCCTGCGCAACGCTGCGATGAGCGCCAGCGTCAACGCCGCCGCCAGTGTAAGCGTTACCGCCCGCTGCTTCGCATCTAAACATGGTTCCCTTTAGCGGGAGAGGGTGTAATTTTCTCTTCGCCGGGAGTTCAGGCAGTGAAAACTTCGTTACCACTCGGCCGCATGAACACCGCACAGCAGCGCGGCGGGCTCGCAACGAACAGCAGCTGGGGATCGCGGCCCGAGCGCCGCATGTAATGTGTATAAAACAACGTTGTAACGTCTATATATGATGGCAGGAGATGTGTACGGAGGATTCACGGGTTACCCGATCATCTCCGAGCAAGCTCCTCCAACATCATTCACTTTGTGGATATGGCGTGATTTTTTTCGTACACACAAGCACGGCTTACCAAGAATTCTGCTAAAAACCACTGCCCGACGTAGCAGCATTGATACCTGAATTGCGGCGGCAGCATTCTTGTAAGAGTTCCCACTTGAACTCGTTGGTACAGCATAGTGAGGGAAAGAGCACAGAAAATTACGAGGACGAAGAAAGGCACAAGTTAGACAAATGCAGCGAAGCGTTTGTCTAACTTGTCGCTTTCTTGGTTCTCGTCGCTATCTGCGTTGTTCCCTTCACTCGGTAGAATACTGCAATGTCCTATGCTTGCGCATATATTGGCATCACGTGAAAGCACTCGGGTAGATTAATCGACTAAACTGCATTGCTGCGCCCCTCGAACCACCCTGTGCATATTTAGAATCCCAGACATGTACAAAGTTCAGTCGTCGGCAATGGGAAATATACGCCGCGTGGTCAGGTGAGTGTCAGTATAAATTTATACTAGGCCTAACTCCGGCGGTCCGGATCACTCTCCGACCATTTAAATTAAAAATTTTGGCTCAAGAAAGCACTACAAATCTTGTTCACGTGATTCGGACAGCTATCAAGCTGCTGCGGCCACTTTTGTGGTGACTGAAGGAGCTCAGGCCAGCAATATTCACACTAAATACTTGATGTCCTTCTTCGCAATCGGGTGTGTCGCTTTTTTTTAGGACGTGCCGTGGACTCTTAATTATCCTTGCAAAGTACGACAATCGCTCTCTGATGACCCTTCATAGTGCGTGTAAAATGTGAGTGGGACATTCGATACTTTTCTTTGATCCGCCATAACTAAATGTGCGATTGTGGTAACCTGCGATTCACTGATGACATTGCATTGATGAGTAACTCAGGGGACGAATTACGGCTCATGATTACTGAACTGGATACGGAAAGGAGGAGAGTAGGTCTGAAAATTAATATGCATAAAACTAAAGTAATGTGGACCAATCTCGGCAGAGAACAGCGCTTTGCGATAGGTGGTGAGACACTGGAAGTTGTAAAGGAGTACGTCTACTTAGGACAGGTAGTAACCGCGGAGCCGAACCACCAGAGAAATAACTAGAAGAATAAGGATGGGATGGAGCACATTCGGCAAGCATTCTCAAATCATGAATGGTAGTCTACCACTATCACTCAAGAGGAAGGTATATAACAGCTGCATCTTATCGGTACTTACCTACGGAGCAGAATCCTGCAGACTTACAAAGAGGGTTCAACTTAAATTGAGGACGACGCAGCGAGCAATGGAAAGGAAAATGATAGGTGTAACCTTAAGTGACAAGAAGAGAGCAGAGTGGGTCAGGGAACAAACGGGGGTTAAGGATATCATAGTTGAAATTGAGAAGAAGAAATGGACATGGGCCGGGCACGTAGCACGTCGGCAGGATAACCGCTGATCATTAAGGGTAACTGACTGGATTCCAAGAGAACGCAAACGCGTGAGGCAAATGCGTGAGGGGGAGACAGAAAATTAGGTGCGCAGATGAGATTAGGAAGTTTGCAGGTATAACGTGGCATCAGAAAGCACAGTACCGGGTTGATTGACGGAACATGGGAGAGGCCTTTGCCCTTCAGTGGGCGTAGTGAGGCTGATGATGATGATGAATTAAATGTGCATGTAGCTAAGAAGACATGCTTTGCAATTTCGTCTTTTTTCAATATAGCGAAGCCGATTATGAGGTTCTTGCTACAAAAATATAAATTGTCACGTGAACGTCAATAAATGGCATAAATGTTGGTTGCGCCTAAGAATCACGTGCTTAACTGATCCGCTACACTCCGATAACATCAGACATTAGGGATATTAGCATGACAAGGGAACGCGTCCGATGCTCTATGAAGTCGCTCCATGCTTTCTATTGTTTGGTGAAATGTACAGCCTTTTCTTGTTGTCACGCGGCGACATGGTGCACGAGACGTAGTCGGAAGCCAGCGGCGAGATGAAAGGCGTTACTGATGCTGGCATAAAAGTTCCGTTGTACCTGTTTGCCCAATGCTACATTTCTTCCCTTTTTTTAAATTGGCATTTTATCACTTCTGGTGTTGCCATATCCCAATCGTGGCAAGAGCAACAAGCCTTAGGTGCCTGTCAGGCTGTATCAAGACGCCACCAGGAGGCCACAGTGTTTGCACGTATTTTCGCGCGGGTCCCGCTTTAATCCTATTTTTCGAATGATCGTCAACCACCGCATCTGATTCGTCAACAAAGTTCGACCTACCTAGTTACCAGGCCTAACCAGCGCCGCTGTGGACACTGTGAGTCTTTTTTTGATTGATTCACAAGCCTTCCAACGCCCGAGGTGGAGATAGCCCCATTAAGCCTAACGGAACAGGCTTCTGTACCACCTAGGCGTGGCGACGTCGATACATGCCGCTCGCGGTTGGCAGCGTTCCATCTCGCTCTCTTCCGGACGACAACCACTACGACCTTCAACCCAGACAGTGTCTAGGTTCATTGTCGCTGTTATGCACCGTTTCTGATAGCTGAAACGAGCAAACGACGCCGACGACGCTCAGCGACGCTGAGGAGGCGCTCACAGCAAGAGACAAGGCAGACACTATCGGGGCATCGATCGAGAACAACACTGTCAGGCTTCCTATTGCAGAACGTACGAATGACCCGCAACTTGGAGAAGGGCATCGACGAAGATTCCAGCGGTTGCACGGCCGTCACGGACAGGGCAGCGGACGAGGCGTACAACCCTGCCTGCTGGAAGGTAGTCCGCAAAAACCGATGATCACGTAACATCGCTGCTCTCGAAACAGCGGCATTACATGCGCGTCGCTGTTCTCGAGTCTGCATCGCTCCTCAAAACTGATCCGGAAAACCTCAAAACCCTCTCACCTAGCCCATACCAAGTGGGGCAAGGGCCTGCTTACTTTTCCGTTCAGAGATGAAGATATTGTCCCGCGTCCTCTCGGAAGTCGCCGCTTGGATCAATGGCTCAGACAAACCTTGGCCACCGCGCTTTGGGCCGCCGCCGGAGTGAGCCCAAGGGACCACAAGAACCTTATGTAAGAGCCCGGCCAGAGCAAAGTCCGGCCGTAATAAGCACCCTATCATCACACATCGCAGAAGCTCTGTTGAAAGTCCAAGAGCTGTCACTCGGCCAACCCACCTACCCGGTATCTGCATATCAGGCCGCCCTCGACACTTTATGCAAAGTTATTGTTCCGGGACGGAAGCCTTGCAGGACCTCACATATGCTGGTAGAGGAAATGCAACCGACTGGCATCCAGATATTAGGCTCGTATAATGGTTCAGACACGCCCCAAGGTACCAGCCCGATTGCGCTCCCAGTCGACTTCAGCACGCATCCAGGTGAAGTGTCTGACCCTCCCGGCATCAAAGGTCATCAAGTGGATCCCCGTCGCTCTACAAGAAGGCACTATTACGCACGCCAGCACGATCAACAGCTACCCCGGAATATCAACAACGTTTGGCCTCGGAGAACAACAGTGCGAAGGCGGCACCCCTGGGGGGTAAGTTGGGAGCACGGTACCACACAGCTCAATCCCCCTCCCGCCGAACGTGCACCCCACATCACGTCCCGCCCCTATCATTCACCGAACCCGTCCTTTCCCCGAAATTGGCCGGCTGCGCTGTGAATTGGTTGCGCGTTGCAATAGAGCGAATAAACGCTAGAATTCAGGTAGCTATAGTCGGCGCACGGCAAGAATCTCTAGCGCTGTGGCAGGAGATCATCGCTATCATACAGATATCAGGAGAGCGAACACACGCCCTCTTCAGTGTCCCGTTTGGACTCTGTCGCTCCCCTACCGAAGCCCCAGTCGCCACTCCCAGGTGCAAGCAGGACGACCCATACTCACGCCAAACCACTTCTTCCCAAGATGATGATTGCGTACGTTATCCAGCAGCAGATCGTGGTCTGGCAATGGAATTGCCGGGGATACCGTCAAAGAAGGGGATCTCTGCTACAGCTTTGCTAAGACCAAGAACCCTTCTGGTTTTATCCTCCAACAGGAGTGGAACTGCTCGCCTACTCTATCAGGCTTCAGCATTTCTGCGGACAATCCTCCATTCGTAGGACACCTAGTATCAAGAAACGTCACACGCAACACCCACACTAAAAGCATCGATATCCCACATCAAATCCTTGAAATAATAACCGAGGGCAAGAAAAGTTAGTCTCTAGATATGCAACGTTTACAGTTCTCCCCGCTCACGCACGCTCTCATTTTATCGCCTTCTTGTTGAATTTGGGCGCCTTGGACGCATCTTTTTCGTCTGCGGAGACTTCAACGCTCCACAAGCAGTTTCGGGCTACCACAAATCTGGAGCTAAGGGAACTCGGCTCTAAGATGGTATATGCAACTTGTGATGCACCTCAAATGCACATCCAAGACACCCCACCCGTATGGGGAATAGTGTCTGACGAGACACGTGGCCCGAAATTACTTTTTCTAAAAACACGTAATTGCGCATAGTCCTCTCCATGAACATCTAGGTGGTGACCACCATATCGTGGCCACAACCCTAACACTAAACTATACGCTTTGTCCCGAGCGGAGGGTTCGTATGACGCACTGGGTGCGGTTCAGGGAGCGTCGACGGAACCCTCCAGAAGTATGAGTGTACGAGCTAGGGTCTGTTTGTAATGGCGGTGATGTGATTGATCGAAGCCATTCTGGCGCAGTCTGTGGAACAGATAAAACCCCGCTTTGGAGCAGCGCATTAGCTTTATGGAACAGTTACTAGTCCCATATTTTCGAGCGCAAATATTTGTCTCCAATATGATGCAGTTGTGCGTTGTTCAATGAAATGCTGATACGCCCACATGAATGCATGTTTATTAATAAAAATTCAAGAAAATGAAATTAACGTACTGCTTTTAGTTTTCTTGCTCCCAACTCTCTGTTTAGTCAGTCCCATGACCATCGGTGACCTCAAATTTGCCCGCAGTACAGTTAACATTTGTAATTACATGAGACTTTTCCGACGCTTTAGTTATGGCGCAGGTTGCACTTTAGTAGAGAAGTAACGTCGTCATAATAGGTATTAAATGCGAAGCATTTCTTAGCGAACTTCGGCGAGTTTGGGCGTATCTATCTATCTATCTATCTATCTATCTATCTATCTATCTATCTATCTATCTATCTATCTATCTATCTATCTATCTATCTATCTATCTATCTATCTATCTATCTATCTATCTAGCCGCCTACGACTTTGTGCTCTCCTGGCCGTATCGTTAATGGGATTTATACCAAATTTTTTATGACATAACATGACTGTATGGACGAACATAAATAGCTGGTCATATCATGAAAATCATGACTAACTTGTCATGAAAATAATGATTTACATGCCACGTTCATGGCGCGCTCGCGGCCGTTTCGTTAGCTTGATATACACCAAATTTGGGATTGAGTGACATTACTGTATGACGAACATAAACGACAAGTGGTAATATGAAAATCATGACTTCATGAGCGACATGACTTGCATTCCACGCTCATAGCGCGGTCGCGGCCGTTTCGTTAGCTTGATATACACCAAATTTGGTATTGAGTGACATGACTGTATGACGAACATAAATGACAAGTCGTAATACGGAAGTCATGACTTGTCATGTGCGACATGACTTGCATTCCACGCTCATGGCGCGCTCGCGGCCGTTTGGTTAGCTTGATATACACCAAATTTGGTATTGAGTGAAATGATTGTATGACGAACATAAATGACAAGTGGTAATATGGAAATCATGACTTGTCATGTGTGACATGACTTGCATGCCACGCTCATGGCGCGCTCGCGGCCGTTTTGTTAGCTTGAGATACACCAAATTTGGTATTGAGTGACATGACTGTATGACGAACATAAATGATAAGTGGTAATATGGAAATCATGACTTCATGATCGACATGACTTGCATTCCACGCTCATGGCGCGCTCGCGGCCGTTTCGTTAGCTTGATATACACCAAATTTGGTATTGAGTGGCATGACTGTATGACGAACATAAATGGCTGGTCATATCATGAAAATCATGACTAACTTGTCATGAAAAGTATGATTTACATGCCACGCTCATGGCGCGCTCGCGGCCGTTTCGTTAGCTTGAGATACACGAAATTTGGTATTGAGTCACATGACTGTATGACGAACATAAATGACAAGGGGTAATATGGAAATCATGACTTGTCATGAGCGACATGACTTGCTTTCCACGCTCATGGCGCGCTCGCGGCCGTTTCGTTAGCTTGATATACACCAAATTTGGTATTGAGTGACATCACTGTATAACGAACATAAGTGGCAGGTGGTAACATGAAAATCTTGGCATGCATGTCATCTACAATGCCATTTACATGCCACGCTCATGGTGCGCTTGCGTCCAGTTCGCTAGCTTGACATACACCGAAATTGGTATATCGCGACGTGACTGTATGACGAACACAAATGTAAAACACATGTAAAACATGACATGCAAATTATGTAAAGCATGATTTGCTCCTTCCTGGCTGCTTCGCATTACATCGATTCCCACAGTGCGTGGGATCTGCCGCCTTTTTTAATAAAGCATTTTTCTCCGTCACGCCGTACCGAACTTTGTTTTCCCCACTCTCTACACTTCGCGCGCGTGTGTGTGTGTGTGTGTGTGTGTGTGCGTGTGTGTGTGTGTGTGTGCGTGTGCGTGTGTGTGTGTGTGTGTGAGAGAGAGAGAGAGAGATCAACGAATCCAGGCAGTGCGAAGCCTCATATGATGTACGTCGCTGGCCTTACTAAACATGCATATCTATAAGCATTCCCGGTAGCCATTAATAGACTGGTTTGTTATTTAATCAGCAACATTTAGTACTATTTGAAAGTGCATTTCCTGCTGCCGTAGCTTAACGGTACCGCTGCGCAGGACACGCGCGGTTGACCACTGTTTTACCAATCATTTTGCAGACAAAACTCTTCCTGGCCATACGGGAATAAGATCAAATCTCACAGCTTTCACCACGAGTGCGCCGTCCTGAACACGTCGGTCGGCTCCATTGAGACGAGACCATGCGACGACAAGCACCAGTTCGTCTGCATTCAGGACAACCAGCCGCGGTCATTGGACGTGTCAGGTGCGTTCATTCCGGATTTTTGATACAATGATACTGAATGCCAGCATTATTGACAGCACGTTTTTCAACTCTCCTTCTTAAAAATCTGTCGAGTTCTGTTCTCGTGTAAAAGAAGTATGATAACATGTGATAAAATGCAGGGCCCGGTACTCAAAAAAGTTACAATTTCGCCGCAAGGGCGAAGCAATGAATGTGACAGCAGCAAATTAGAGTGTAATGCGAACTAATTCTAACTACTTTAGGATACGATCTCGCGTAACTCCCGATAACGCTGAGTAAGCGAACACCGCCCTTCCAGGGAGCGATGCGGTTTTCCTGCTGTCTGTCGCCTCAACGCGAAGTGAGCGGTGAGAGCACTCCGCAACTTTCGGAAGCTTTCACTCGCGCATTGAACGTACGACGTGCAGGGCGACGCTATCAATTTGCACTTTATGTGGAGCATCGCGACGACGGCGCAAATGCGCCTCGAGTGCCCGTAGGATTTCTATCGCAATAAAAATGTCCCACTCAATAATTGTTCATAAAACAAAACTTTTTTTTGAGTAGTGGTGCTCGACATACATCGGATATTAGAGAAGGCGGCTGCCCCATAGCAAATTATGAACTGAAGACACTGTTAAATTGGCCCTAAAGTGGGAAGACCACGCGCATGCCTTCCGATTGTAAATTCCCAGTGATAGGGCTTTGAAAGAGTGCTTAATCTAAGGTTACTAGACATCTGCCTCTGCGAGAAAGCAGAGAGCTTGTTTGCACCCCGTCAGATCTAGGTTTGCTTTCACTCTCTTGGTTTGAGCCAAAAGACAACCCAGAAGCGAATGACGCCGCTATTTCACCAACCGCTTGGAAACTGCATGGGTCAAATCCCGGCATCTTCGTTACGGCAGAATTGTATTCACTAATCGTATGCATAATGTCCGAATTAGCTGGCAGTTAATTTATTAGTAATACTAATTAGAAATACTATTAGTAGTAACTTTATTAGTAACAGACGCCTCAACTGTGTTGCAAACGACAGTACAAAAAGTTTTAGAACTCGCCGAGCTTTCCATTACAACACCGCTCTAGATTATTTGCATTGTGAGATTGATTCCTATTTAAATAAGTTTCTGCATGCATGATGCTATAACCTATGTCTGTAACACATTTTGCAACCTATGATGCTGTAACCTTAAGTGAATATGGCTGTAACCTATGTATATTTTCTATATTTAACATGAATGTTATTACCTGCTTATCTGTCAAGTCACCTATGTATAAATTGTAGTTACACTTGCACTGTAAAATTTCTGTGTCTTTACTTATACCTTGACTCTAAACGTACCCACCCTTGTAAAACCCCAATTGGGGTTGACAGTATAGCGAAATAAATAAAAATATGGCCGAACCGCGAGTCGAAAGAGCAGAACGCTATATCAGAGAGAGTGGCGCAGTGAGCACTTTATCGCGCCATCACCGTCGAAGCTAATACGCTGTAGTTTCTCTAATTCGGCGCATTTTTGTGCGATTACATATTCATATCATTTTAGGGGCGAAGCTCCTTAGGGTGTGGGTCTGTCCCTCCTTTGTAGTAGTAGTAGTATTAGTAGGTAGGTAGCCACGTATAGTGGAATGTACCCACTCCACGTGATAAAGATGACGATGACGCAGTATAGTGGAATGTACCCACTACACGTGATAACGATGAAGTATAAGCGCGTTCCAGTATAGTGGAATGTACCCACTACACGTGATAACGATGCCGATGACGCTGATGACCATGAAGTATAAGCGCGTTCCAGACCACAGATTCTCTTTCTGCCATGGATGAAAACGATCGAGCTTCGCCCACTCATCATCATTCACTTCGTGGATATGGCGTGATTTTTTTTTCATTTCCACCAGTAGCTCCCTTTGTGATATATGTAACAAGATTAACAGAAATTCGACAACAAACCATGCGTTGTCTTTTAGCGAAATAGAGCTTTTCTAATTCTATAAAACAGACGCCATGAAGGTGCATCAACTCAGTACGCCATACTGGAATGTCTGATTACTAAAATTCACCTGTATTCCAATTCAAATGAGCAGTTATTTAGAACATCGCATTCAGAGGGAGGACGAAGAAGCCTGCGGTCTCGTGTGCGGAGTAAACGCAGCGGAGAACTGAAATTTTGCGGTAGGTATAGATACAGTATACGCCCCTTCAATTGCTTGCGGTAGTGTTTCTCGTTGGCGCTGTTGTACCACGCTTTTATTGCGATAGCAATTATACAGACACTCTCGGTTTGTTTTCGCCGTCACCGTCATGTCCCGTATATGTATATGTATCTATATATTTATAAAAGCCACAAAGAAAAATAATTCAGAAAAAAAATCACCGCCATATCCACAAAGTGAATGATGTTGAAGGAGCTTGCAGGAGAGCACCAAGTTGGGCTAGTTGGTTGATGTTCATTCTTGAAAGGTTTTATCTGCGCTAAACAGACAATGACACAGAAACAGTGGGGACAGTACATGCGCAGACTCACAACTAAACTTTATTGAGTGAAGAATGACATATATACATGAAGATGAAAAGATACAATGAGCTCATTGGCAGGAGCTGGTCACGTGAACGCTTCAATAACAGTGTCACAATCTAGAGTCAAGATACTGCACTTCACAGTCAGCAAGCTGCACCGACGGAACACTAAAACACCCCCTTGTTTTTGCAATCGCGTAAGCCTCATAAAGCTCCCGTGTGTTGCGGTCCCTATGACGGTTTCGACGCAAGTTAACGACCGCAAGCAAAAAAGTTATGCTGTGATACCTTACCAGCATAAAGTATCACACAATCTCAAGAACGTTGCGGGACGTTATGGTGTACAGGTTGTGTTTTCCGCCCCCCCCCAAAAACGATGGCCCGTCTTTGCGCAAGTGTAATGGGCAAAATTGACAAGACACCTAGCAATAGTCCATTTGTTTGCCATGTTGATCACAGAACTAGTTATGTTCCCTGTGCTTGTGCAGTAGTGTATGAATTCCCTTTCACCTGTGGTTATGTATATATCGGTCAAACGGGCCGATGCATAAATATACGTTTAAAAGAACATTCGAAGAATTGTTTATCTGATGTGTATTCCCATGTGGCTAAGCACTGCAGAGATTGTGAAGAAGAGACGAAGAAGGCGTGCCACCCACTTCTGGATAGAACCAGGATTCTGTACGGTCATAGGGACCGCAACACTCGGGAGCTTTATGAGGCTTACGCGATTGGATAAAAACAAGCGGGTGTGTTAGTGTTCCGTCGGTGCTGCTTGCTGACTGTGAAGTGCAGTATCTTGACTCTAGATTGTGACACTGTTATTGAAGCGTTCACGTGACCAGCTCCTGCCAATGAGCTCATTGTTTCTTTTCATCTTCATGTATATATGTGATTCTTCACTCAATAAAGTTTAGTTGTGAGTCTGCGCATGTACTGTCCCCACTCTTTCTGTGTCCTTGTCTGTTTAGCGCAGTTAAAACCTTTCAAGATTGAAGGAGCTTGCTCGGAGATGATCGGGTAACCCGCGAATCCTCCGTACACATCTCCTACCATCATATGTAGACGTGACAACGTTGTTATATATACGTTACATGCGGCGCTCGGGCGGCGAGCCCGCCGCGCTGCTGTCTTGGCTTCTGCGGTGTTCATGCGGCCGAGCGGTAACGAAGAGTTTTCACTGCGTTAGCTCCCGACGAAGAGAAAGGAAGCGCACGTGCCGAGAGTGGTGTGCGTCGCCTTGAGCCGCGCCGCCATCTAGTGAGCATTCTTGAAATCCCCGGGAAGCCGGCGCCTTGAGCGGAGAAGTGTACACGCCGCCGCCGTGGCCGCCGCCGCCGGACAGGGCGCGAGCCATTAGGAGCAAGCTCCTAAAATGTTTCCGACGCGCCGCATCGAACGAGGGACCTCTCACTCAGCAGCGCGCGGCGCCAACCACTGAGCCACGAAAGCGCACGTCCTTCAATGTTCAAACGGCGAGCTATTTATATACAGTGAGTTTTCAGCGTGTTTTCAGCATTACCAGTGAGATGGCGCAAAGGCCGCGCTCGGCGGGACTTAGCTGGGCGCCCCGCTCGTCGCGACGCCCGCGCTCATGCGCTCATCTCCCTCGCGCTGCCTCGCGCACTTTGCCCCGTGGGGGGTAGACACCCTTGCGCGCGCGCGCGCTTATCTCGCGGTGGGGGAGAATTGGGCTTTCGCAGGAACGATTGCGTTGTACTTACCGAGCGCGCGAAGGTTACTTCATTCGCGGCAGTCCCCCCCCGTTTGCGAAAAAAGCACGGTTTTCAAACACAGCGAAGTAACAACTGTGACACTTGTTAGTTCGCGCTCGTCTGTACCTGTGAATACGTTTCGTGCGTCGTTTTGCGATAGCAATTATATGGACACTCGCGGCTGGTTTTCGCCGTCGGCGTCGGCGTCGGCGTCCGCGTCGGCGTCATTTGCCGTATATGTATATGTATATATATAACCGGGCCCGCCCGTCGTTCGTGAGCGTGAAAAGACGCGAGGAGGGGGGGTCCCTCGAGCGACCTTCGATTTTACGAGCGCGGGCGCGCGCTTTATCTCCCCTTCTCATCTCCCCTTCTGGGCGGCCGGGCCGGCGTACCCTTCTACGTGCTGCGCTTTCAACGCGAAGAGAATTCTCTTAAACAAGCGTTTTCTAGAGTTGCGTGAGATCGGATCCAAAAAGAGTTAGCTGCTAGCCTCACTTCGTATAACATTACAATTTTTGCTATCGCATTTTTGTTTTAGCAGCGCGTTAAGTGTCGAGCTGTGAACGTTGTTAGTTCTCTTTCGTCCTGTGTGTGTTGTTTTCGTGCGTCATGTGTGCGTGAGCAACGCGCTGCACGTTTCGAACCTGCTTGACATTCCAATTTGTTGCTATCGCATTCATTACTTCGCCTTGTGGCGAAACTGACTTTTTTTTTCGGAACACGAGAATGGCAAATATTCCTGGTCGGTCAAGTTAAAAAAAAAAGAAAATTGACCTGTGCGAAGTGACAGGAGTGGAGATCTAGAACTTTACCGTAGGTATAGTTACAGTACAAGTCCCTTCAACTGCGGTACATGTTTCTCGCTGGCGCATGTTTCTCGCCGGAGATATAGCTACAGTACAAACCCTTTCAGTTGCTTGCGGTACGCGTTTTTCTCTGGCCGGGCCGTACCAAAATTTTTTTGAGGCACCACAATGGCAAACATTCGATGTCGCTCAAGCAGTAAAAAAACAAAAAAGAAAAAAGATGTGTGCTCGTGTTATTCACTGGTTACATCTCTTTCTCGCATCTGTATGCCTTTTTTAAAGAACAGCAGAGGAGCAACACCCCTCCCTCACACTGCAGCGTTATTAATACGAGCCTCGTGCGCGGTAAATATATCATACCAAGTCGAAATACTAATTGCAAATAGCTATAGGGCAAAGTTAATTTTTCAGTGGAAATCAATTTATATGTGGCACCTCATGCAACACCGAGCATCGCCTAAATGATCGTCAATTCATCAGGTAGTTCAATATTGCTACGTAGCTAACATAATCCAAGTCATAGACATTCTGCCTGCAGAAGACTACAAAGAGGAAGTCCTGCCTGGCGTGCTTGCGGTTCTCCATCTAATTCGATGCTGTGCACATCAGTTTAAATATACTTGTCACGCCTCGTGCAATTTTTTGTAACAACATGTCAGACTTGGACATGGGACACAGAAAAATAGATATGCGATGTCTAGCGTCTGTTAATATTGCTATAGCAATTATAAGGACACTTCAGCCGCAGTTTTTCCATCACCGTGATGTTCCGCATAAAATCTGAATTGACATCACCGCACGCATCCGATATTATATGTGCAAGTGAAAGCGTCTGAGGGCTGCCTACGATCGCGGCTCAAAGAGGAAGGGAAACGCGCCGGCCATATCGGTCGCACAAGAGGCGCATGGAGGGGTGCCACAGGGGGGGGGGGCGGGGGGGGTTGACTCTGGCAGTAAATGTGTGCTTTCACCAGCCGGGCCGTAGTTAACAACAGCGCGAAGTAAAAACACGGACAAGAATTCACACAGGCAGCTCTGGTCCTGGGTTCAATTCTTGTCCGTGTTTACTCGCGCTGTTTTTAACTGTGTATACCTACCAACTGGCTCGCAGTCACTCTCTTTTAAGTTAACCAGCCGGACATCGTCGCCCATGGTCGCGCGCGCCGTATGTTTACAGGGGATCAGCAGACGGCTCACATGTGTGTACGTGTCGTGTTTTCATAGCAAAATTTGCGTTGAAGCCATAGACAGCTCGGAGATCACGGCCCTCGCGGGAGCAGCTGTGTTTTGTTGCTACAGCGTTTTGTTGAGTTACGCCAGGTTGTATGCTAAAGGTGTTAGCTGCCGGACCTTACTTCATATAACAATCCTATTTGTTCAAATCGAATTGAGTGCATAAGCCGTTGTGGCGAAACCGTGCCTTTTTAATTCCTAATCTCCTCTAACATGTAGTCGCAGTATCGCGAGATACATAATCTGAAATGGTGAATCCAGATGGGACGCTCAGGGGATAGAGATCTCAAATGGTGCGTGATATGTGGCCATCTGGCATTAACCTTTAATGTGTCGCCATTTATGCTTTACAGAAACACATCGCGCGTATTGCTTCCTTGCAGGGTGGGCGCTTCTAAAAAAGTCTGCGTGTCTCGATCCAAGCAGGTGCGCAAATTGAAGTCGCCATTTTTGCAATACCGAGTGTTTAAGAAATTGCCTTAAAACAAAAGAGGTGTTCACCTGCCACCTGTGACATTGTTTAGTGCACAACATGGAAACATAATAATACTGTTTTTTTTTTCTTCAAAACCCTGTTAAGGTTCTAGCCCTTTGTGCAACAGCGAGACACATATGTCCCACTGTTTCTTTCGCAGACAAATGCTTCTCCCACATCAGCTGTCACAATTAGCGCAACGCTAAGTGGCTGCTACCTCACCTCAGTGTAATGAAGCTCGACAAAAACTGTTTTACCGCCAGTTTCGGAAGGTGGCAGTAGTGTCACATTGTCTTGGAAGTTTTTTTTTCCATTTTTTATGGTTGCTTCTGAACCTTTCGTCACGTTCAGATTAAAAAAAAGAAACCTGTCATTCAAAATGACAGATAGTCTTCTCTTTTTGTGGTTTCCTAGAGAGAAGATTTCAGCTACCAGTCATCATGTGGTTATGTAGAGTTGTAATGAGAACTAACAGACAATGATGCCAAGGAAAGTATAGGGGAAGCTATTAGAAGTAATTGTAATGTAAATGTGAAGAAAGGAAAGTGGACGAAAAGATAACTTGCCACCGGCAGGGACCGAACCTGCGACCTTCGAATAACGCGTCCGATGCTCTACCACTGAGCTACGGTGGCGGTCATCCCTCCGTCCACTTTATAGGGTATATATGTGTACTTAAACGTGGGAGCGTCAGTCAGCGCCGCCTGTTGCCATTACGGCGAGTGTGGAACACTCTTTTTTGCCTGTAGGCGTCACGTAGTACGTGATCTTATACGAGCGGGCAGCTGACTAATAATCCCTCGCATACCACCTGAAGGCACCAAGTCTGCCAGAACGAGACCCTCGTTATGAATGAAGGAAAGAATTGTAAACTTAAGGGCTCGTTTGCTTTGTTAAACACAGTATTAATGAGAACTAACAGACAATGATGCCAAGGAAAGCATAGGGGAAGCTTTTAGAAGTAATTGTAATGTAAATGTGAAGAAAGGAAAGTGGACGAAAAGATAACTTGCCAGCGGCAGTTGTGCAATATCTTGACTGATAAATGCATGGGAACACAGTCCTTTGCGAAATTAGGCTACGCTCTTCGCTAAGCCTAATTCTGGATAACGGTGCATGGGAATAATTTTCTCTATATCATATACCTCTTGAAAAAGTGGGCAGATATTTGGGGACAACATCAGCACTCGACAATTTCTGTAGCGGATGAAGGAGCAATAAAATTGACAAAGAATGGTTCGTCTGGGTGGTGAAGCAAGCTTTAAAGGAACAGACCACAGCCCTATGAAGGCTTGTGAGGCGAATGTGCACGTGCTGTTCCGTTGCTGGAAATTAGGTGCGCAGAACATTGGTTTGCACAACATCAAAAGCGCTCCTCTGCGCCACTTCTTAATGCCGTTTCATTGGAAATACTCGGTGATGCGATAGCATGATGGCACTTTGATGAATCAGTGGGTCATATGTGTCCCACTTTTTTCCAGCAAAGTACTGGCTTGATTTTGATGATATTTGTTTTGTACTACTTCTTTCAGGTTTATGTGTATATACCACAGCCGGGTTTTTATAGGATCACCTCAAAAATATAGGCGAACCTAAAAAGGGCTAATGTGTAAATATCACCTGGGATGCTGACCCGGTGTGAGAGGATTTTCGTATGTTCTGCATACAAGCATGTTCAACTGCATTGCGACGCTCATTAAGCGAGAAAATAATTTCAGGCTGTTCTAAGAGGTTAATAACGATGTCCTCCCAAATTTACCCTCCGCTTCCACAGCCGAGAAGTTGAGCGTGGAGCTGACGTCTGACCAGTCACCGATTCTCCTGAGCAGAAACCTACGCGAACTCAGGCTTACCTGCCGGGCAAAGCTGCGCAACGGTACCATGCTGAAAGAGCCGGGCAACTACGGATACGCTCGCCTGTGGACCAAGAACGGCATCTTCCTCGACCACACGTACTCATCCCTACATCCAGAGGCAGTTAGCGAGCCCAATGCCTACACGCACATGATCCCGTCCAGCCAAGGTAGATACCGATGCGGTCTGAAGGCGCTGCCATCGGGCCACATCGTCTGGTCGAATGTCATCACCGTGGTTCTCGAAGGTGGGTCGAAAGCTCGCGCGCACTTTTCCTGTCGTTGAACTATCTTTTATATGTTCGCATGAACTATGGCATCAGTTTAAACGCATTCTTTTGTCAGTTTTTTTAGAAAGAAGTAGCATTAGATGAAGAAAATAGTGGCATTATTGGCCGTTACTAACGTGTGCAAGCTTTGTTTTGTTTTAACGTCACAATGTATAATTATGCGACTGTTGCGTATACGTTTGTCTTTAAGGTTATGTTTTATTTTAACATCACGGTGCATATACATATTAGTGATTACTGACTATGTTTTCTACACTGCTATGTTTTTACGTGATAATTCATCTACATGATATATAAATTGAGGACTTCATAAGGGGACAATATTCTTTGCGTTTTTCTTACATTAGAGTGGTAGGATGCTCTTCAAGTTGTATATTGTATGTGCTGCTGATTTGTATGTTAGCGAACATATAGCATTCAGGGTCCTATATTTCCCTATTTTCCAAGAGCTAAGGAGTAGCTGGTGCTTTGTTTGTCCGTACATGACCTGCATGTAACAATTTTTATGTTGTGACCTGTCACTTATGCTCGTCATGCCAGCCACGTCGCGTAATACCAATTTTGGTGTAAAAAAGTGAAACAGCCGCGAGTGCACTATGAGCATGGCAGGTAAGTCATGCTGTGCATGACATGCATGTCATCATTTTCATGTTACCACCTGTCATTTATGTTCGTCGTACAGTCAAGTCTCGCAATGCTAAATTTGGCTATATGTCAAGCTAGCAAAACGGCCACCAGCAGATAATGAGCTAAGCATGTAAATCATGCCGCACATGACATGAATATCATGATTTTCATTATATGCATGTGATTTTCCATGATTTTCATGACAATATTCATACTGGGTTGTGGAACTGAAGAAAATTACGATGTGTCATAATTGGCTGTTGATTCCACCTGAGCAAAACACAGTCTTTCGTTTGTGCCCAATCTCGTTTGTTGACATAATTGACAGTAATGATAGTGATATTTCTGCCGCTGTTATTGTACTGAGATGACAATGTGTTCGGCTATGTTGTTGAATGTGTTTGCAGTATTGCAGTTGTGTATAATGGTTAATGATGGCAGAGAGGTGCCCAAAAATACATATTTTCATATCTTAAACGTAGGCTAATCCATAGGCTTCTCAGCTTTCTGTGCGTAAGCGTTACAAAAAATTAGAAGGGTCGACACAAGTCATTCAACTCAAGAATGCGCCTTTGTTTACTGCAAATTAATCATAATTTTGAGTTACTTATACATGAAGAGGTCTTCGAAAACCTTCAATTAAAATAGCGGTTTTATGTGTGTTTTAGATGAGTCATGAAACTTTTGTGCGGCGGTTCCTATTTTCATTGGTAAGCACTTTGAACTATACGATCGGCCCTTTAGTCAAGAAAAGATCCTGGGAGCATGGTCTCACGATACATCAGCGCAGAAAGCCACACAAGCCCTCCTGCAGTATTTGAAGGCAACATCACTGAGCGACAACCTGTGAAACCCTGCACTGTGCGTGTGGTGTGCAATGTGTCTCTCTTTCTCTCTCTCTTTTACTCCTTTATTCCCCTCCCCATGTGTACGGGTAGCAAACTGGACACAGTCTAGTTAACCTCCCTACCTTTCCTATATTCGTTCTCCCCCTCTGGCAGCTGCTTTTGCTGCCCTATAAGAATCCAGTGGCCAATGAGGTGGCTGCAGAGACACTTGTCACCACACTCGGACAAACACGAACAATGCTTTTATGAAGCATTCACACCTAACCGCTGACATCTCAGAAGACTACGTGTAATCGTGTAACTGAAGTGGTGGACGTTGTGAGTAATCTGGCCTGTGTGTCAAGAGATAGTGGCGCCGGCTCTGTACGTGAGAGCCATGCATGCCACTATATTTTTCTTGGTGAACCGCTAACTTCCCTATTGGCGGTCATCATAGTTGCTGCCAAAATTGTCTCGTTGAACGCCCTGAAGTAATTGCAAATACTCTTGCCGTGTTAATTGTGCAGATCACAGTTTTTTGCTAGGGTTACTTGGTTGGCTACCTCGTAGGGGTCATTTGCATTATAGTCTAGTGGTCTCCCCAAATCCTGCTTTCGGAGTGACTCATACACCACACTGCGCATTGGAGGAGAGAGTCATGGAACTTTGTTTCCAGGAAAACTTGTGGGACAACCTTGAAGTTTTTATCTTTGACCTGTTGAACGCTCCAAAGGTATTCATTATAATCTTTCGAAGAGCTAGCCTTAGATGCAGTGTACAAATTATTTCCCTATTGTCCTGTGTGCAATGCAATGTTAAAGGGCACTGGATGGACCCATTTACTTAAAATTGTGTGATTTTTTTTTCCTTTTTTCTAAATGTTCCTTCCATCCTCCCGCGTAGGGTAGTAGGTGAAACATGAATAAGATCATCGCTTTCAATTTTTCTGTCTCGCAAAATATGCAGAATTTCTTATACGGTATTTCCATTTATTCCTTGTCTTTCTTTGTTTCAGACTTCGACACCTATCGTTTAACTGGACATTTGAATGTCACTGTTGATCCTGGACCTATACAGTTCGCTGGTAGTAGCTTTGTTTCTTTCGCTAAAAAGCATAGAAAATGCTTTGAATCACAACACGCAGCCGCAGGAGTTAGCCAGTTGGAGCTATTCTGGACTAACAATGTAAGTTATTTAACCTATTTTTCTGTCTTTTAAATTGAAGAAATAATGCTTTGTTAAGACATACAGGGTATTTTCCCCCAAGTCCTCGCTTCATTGCTCTTGCAGGAAAATGTGATTTATTGACTGGCTTATTTTGCATCGAAAACCAATATTGTCTTGCAGGAAGTGCCATATTGGAGGGCTGGATGGCTGGCGGGTTGTCATTAAGCCTGGTATTTGTTAACGTTTTGTCAAACATGGTAGCGGTACATTATGCATTCCATCCCGATATAGGATGAGTGGGCTCTGGCTGGAACTTGAACTCTCCTCCTTCACCTCAGGACTTAGTAGCACAGCTGTTGATTCATGTAGCTTGCAAATTATGAATACTTGCAATTTTGACCCAGTGGCTGTTTCAACCAAGCACTGACAGGCGGAACAAAATAAAGTCGGATAATTCATAAAGCCACTCTGTGCACTATGATCAATGCTGTATTTCATCGCATAAGGATTGGCCTCGCGTTATGATCGCTCCCCTGAATCTTTTTGTGAAAGCTTAATTTTTTTTCTTCTATAAAGATTGCACCCCAAACTTGGCTCACATCGCCACCAATGTTTCCCAGGTTCTCATGAAGGGTACATTTGCTCTTTCAAGATGGTACCTACGATGTATTTTAGAATATAATTTCGCAAAATCAGTATTTTTAACAAGAAAGTGTTTTATGCCTGGGTCCACCAAGACTTTGGATATGACGTTGATATGACGTTGACACGGATATGACGTTGATAAGATAGACGCCACCAAATGAGAAAGGAAAATACTTAAAGGAAAGCTTCTCCCGCCCGGAATCGAACCTCCGACTCCTTGGCCGCGACGATTAGCGCCCGGTGCTCTACCGACTGAGCTATCAAGGCACTTGGAAGGCTCCGTACAAACGCGCCTGATATATCTCACACATTTTCTCTCGCATAGTGTTCTCTGTTGGCGATCGGGGCGGTGCCGCCGTCTGTGAGCGGTGACGATAAGTAATGTGTCATGACACTTACTAGCGCCGATAGAGAACGATCTGCCGACGACGCAGTTAAAGCGGAGGCCGTGGTTAAAGCGTCTCGATAGCAGCAAAAAACACTTGCCGTGCTAGCATCGCGGAGTCGCCCTAGACGCAGTTATGTTCTTTGACTTTCGCTTCGTGGTAGCGTTTGACGGCTCGTTGTCGGAGTAGTGCAGCTTCCACATGCACCAACGAGGTTTGGCATCCAATAATAAAACTGTTGCAGTAAGCGCTGCAGAAAGGCAACGATGTCGACCGGCAAATGTCGTGCCTCGGAGAAGCGAGACACAGGGCAGTGAGACGTGGAACGCCTGCGCGCGTTCGCGGCTCAAGCTACGAACCCCTCTGCCTCTCGTGTTGAATCACAGTGTGGTAGTGTATGCATGAGCACAGGCGTAGGTCACCCTATTACTTGGGAGTGCACATCGTGCCGTTTCTCTCCTTAATTGACGACGCTTTGAAGAAGTGCATATGACGTACCCGTGTTTATTCTGTGCTTGTTGATGCCATCTTTGCACGGTATTCACGATACGCCGTGTACAGGTATAGGTTAAAAACTTCAGCTTCCACAACGGTTAAATCATGATCATGGATGTTAGTCGTCGCGATGGAGATGTGCCACGGCGCGTCAATGTTGGTGCATTCACGTCAAACAGTGCCATAGCTGCCAAACACCAATACACGTTTACAAACTCTCATAATCATTGCACGATAAGCAGTACTTCTGTGAAGACAGTTTTCACTTTCGTGTTATACCGATTCCTATGACAGGATCAGTGTTTCGTGAGGCTTTCGAGATCTGTATCTGTAGCCAAGAGCTTTTTCACTGCCGTGGGCTCGTATCATCAATGGAGGTGCTTCCATGCTGAACGCGCGCACGAAGAGATGAGTTCATTGCACTGCAAAAGATGGCAATACAGCTGCGATATCTTGAGTATAAATTTTACAGATGAAATAAACAATTAGGCTGCATTATGAAAAGCTCCGCAGAACAGTAAAACTGCAGTAAACGCACACTCTTAAGAAAAAAGGGAGTCAAAAGCGGATCAAAAGACCGTGATTCCCTTCGGGTCGTCACTTGACCCCTTTTGGAAGGTAGAGGCAGAGAAAGAGAGTTAGCATTTTTAAGGGAGTCAGAACACTCTCGCGAAGCGCCTTTCGATTGGCTCCCGGGATGAAGGCGCGGCCATACATATCGCGCGTTTGCCGTTCGGCGTCGTTCTGACGGGCCCGCGAGCCCCGACGCCAAACTGTCGCCGCCGGCGCGGCGCCTCCGCTGCCTGCTCTCTCCCTCTCCTCCGTCTTTTGGAATGCGCTGCGTTGGTTGTGCTGGTCGCTGGTCGCGTGTCTTGTAGTTTTCAGTTCGAGCGTTCGAGCGAACGTGCGTATCTTCGGTGGCTGCACGCCAGGCTCCGTGCTCGAAGTGACGCTTGGAGTGAGGAATATTATTGGAGCAGCGGACACGGACAAGCGGGCGCCTGTTAACGGTGAGTGTATTGCTTTCGTATGTACGAATTACACAGCTTTAGCTGGGCGTCTGCAGCAGCTATGCGGAAGTAGGCTGGCAGCCCATTAACAACGGTAGCCTGCGTCCGCAGGGGCTGTTGCAGATGCCCAATTAAAACTGTTACTTAACGAGCTGAGACCGCTATGCGCGTTGTTGTGCAAGTGACTGCAATCCCGTATCAAGGGCCATTATTTTCTGATCGCACATTCTGTCTGCGTTGATGAAGATGCTCGATATCATTTTGAGGTGCGCTTTAGTCTACGTCATAATAACATGTCCATCGATACTCGATTGTGCAGCGGCTTCCGCGCGTGTAAACATGAAAAAAAAAAGAAAAAAATCTTCTGTGCACAGGACACATAGACGCACTGTATATAATGGCTTTTGTTGTTGGCGTAAAGACGGTAGTTTTGAGGTGCAGATATAGTATGATGCTTTCAGCACGTACGCGGTCGTCGCTTAAATGTTTAGGACTCGCCTCGCCGATAACGGGAAAAGCTCTAGACTTTCAACGGCGCGCGTTGTTGCGGCCGCCGCCGTGCGCACTTTTTCCTCGTTTCTGTTTGCTCTTTTCGTGCTTTGCCTACATCTGCGATGACGTTCGGAGTTATAACAAAATGGAGCGAGTATACGTTACTGTGGGAGCTATGTGCGTTAATTCTAGCATACGCCATGTCCTGAGCTACTTTATGAAAGTTGTTTTACACGATAACGGCAAAAAAACACGGTTCCTAACCATGCCTCTTTGCATTTGTTGTTTTGTTGTGAGCCTTCATTATGTCTGTGTAAATCACTTATTGTGTAGGTATTGCAAACTCTTACTCTGATTCCGTTTTCTCATTACGATATCACGTTCTTTTTTTCAGGTACCATTTTTCATGGCTGCTCACGCTGAACAGGAGCGACAACATAGCAAGTCACAAGTCTGATTCCTCCAGCCTTCACGACTTTTCGGATTCTTAATCATAAAGGAATAAATGTGGAAACATGATACCGATATCTGCTGTTTATTTTGTACGACATGACACTATGCACATCACAGTCACACATTTTGGTTGGTTATACTCATACAAGCATGTAAACGAGGAATACCTCAACTGCTTCAACTTTGCTGGAAATGGTGTGTTGTTTGGAGTTTTATTAAAATAATGCTAAAATTGAACTATCCTTTTTTTTTTTGCAGTCGCTCGGCACAACGGCAAGTATTAATGGAGTTGCTTAAAATGAATACTTCACTATTTCCAGCAGTAGTCGCGCAAAAGTAGAGCATGGGTCAATTTAGTAGCTTAAAATAGCCGTAGAGTCGCTTGACGCTTCGGTGGGTGCGTAGGAGCGTCACCGGCAAGGGTCGTCTGACTCCCTCAGAAGTGGTAGTGTGATCCTTCGCATAAGAGTCCTCCCACTCTTCTTAAGAGGGTCTGGGGACTCTCCTGATTGCGCCCACTCTGACCCACCAAGAGAGTCACCGTGACTCTCCTAAGAGAGTCGTATACGTGGCAAGTCAGAACTCTCCGAAAAGAGTCAGGTATACTCTTTTTTTTCTTAGAGTGCACAGCTACGCATACAGTGGACGACGCAGTGCGGCAGTAGTTGCCGTAGTACTTTACTCCGGATGGCATGACCTGAAAAAAAAATAAAAATGTTGGCTATGTCTTCTCTCCCGCCTTAGCACAAATTTTCTCCGACGCACTTCACATCACCCTTTCGCGGAGACAGTCACGAGCAGTTGCCGCAGCTAAAACAAAGCAGCTGTCGATGCCATGCATGCGTTACTGAGGCGGGAGTGTTTATTCAGAAGATTAGCTCGTAGCTTCAGCTAACAAATATTTTTCTCGATTCACAAGTGCTCTGTAATTTCGTTCGTAACAAGAGCTTCAAGCAGTCTACGAACGCTACAAAATAATGATACTAAGCATAACTGCACTCTTCACACAATTTCACACATGCCTTGAATTCGAGCTAGGTGCACCAGCACAAATAAAGCCTAATGATGCAAGCGGCGACTCACTTTCTCGCGCCAAGAAACGATTTTTTCGCAAACATGCAGCGCAGCATTCCAAATAGCCATTTTTTAATGTGAAGCAGTCTACGAAAATCACGCGCGAAATGAGGAGCACAAACCAAGATCTTTGGGCCGAACAGCACAATGCGACAAATGTTAGCTGCTTAAATGACAAATCCAATACGCACTTTTCAAAGTAATCGCGGCGTTCTTACCAAGCAGCAACCAAGCAGACAGGCAGACGAAACAAGCGAAGACCACGAAGCACGTCGAGCACGTTATCGCGCATCTTTTATCAAGTCGCCCTACTGCTATCTCTACTTCTTTAAGGCCAACCAACCACATGCACGCGATTTTCGAGCGACGACGACGAGCGACAGCGACAAAAAGGGCTCCGTCGCGCTGTCGCGTCGCGACGAGGGCAACCACACGTTCGCGACAGCGTGAATGGTATGAGTAAGGTTGCCGTAGGGGAGATTTGAAAAGGAGCCAAAACGAAAAGTAGCCAAAGTAGCCACGCCATTTGATTTTAACGCCATGTTTGTAGCCCCCCCAAAAAGTGGTATTATGTATAGAGTTATTAGTATTCAAGAGTAAATAATATGAATTTGAATAAGCAAAAGCGCAGCATAACAAACACGACGTATATATTTCCTTGGTCTCCAAGCCGCAGGTAAGTTGCAATTAAATTATTGTATTTATGTACTTTCCGTGCGCGTACATACAGTTTGCCTACAACAGATAAAGTTCTTGCAAAAGTAATTTTGGGTCAGCAACTCAGCAATAACACTAAACATTGAAGCTGTTTTTCTTTTTTTTTTTCTTGAAGCCATAGACCGACATTGATACAACGTTTCAATAATACCAGTACAGCTTCAAGTAGAGAAATCTGATCGAATATGAACAGCCCAGCTTCGTCTTGTTGCTGATATCTCTTTGACGCGCTCTGTTTCAGCATGAAAATCTGGCGTCAGCGCTGTTTCCAAACATGCACGCGTCCCTTCGTCTTTGACGGAGGGACGCTCGTTAGGTGCCTCGATGCGCATTAGCCCGCTGGCGGAGCACGGACATGTGCGCGCATAGGCCAACACGACAGAAAAGCTTGCAAATAATGGTTATTGTTTAGATTTGCTTGCTGTTTTATCTTCAACTATTACGAATGAATGGCCGATAAAGGCGCCGAAATAGAAGTTCAAAGTAGCCAGAAAGTAGCCATGGCGCCAACCTGAAATTTTTGTCGCTAGACAGGGTGAGAAAGTAGCCAATTTGGCGCAAAGTAGCCACCAACGGCAACCCTGAGTGTGAGCGACAAAGTGTCATTGTTGCGCGAACGAAAACTATCGCCTGTACGCAGGTAAATTGCGAAAAAGAATTGAAAAGTACACGAGTGGCAAGATTCCAAATGTATTTTTTTCTTGTGCGAGATAAAGGTGCAATAACAGCGTTTTAGACTCTCTTCTTTCGTAATGTCATTTTTAACCACGACAGTAATATCTGCTGTGACCTAGTGGGCCACCCGGAAGCGTACGCTACGACGCACTTTGCAAAACCACGGGATGACGATGTTGACATTGCAGCAAGCTATCACCATTGCCGCAAGCTACCACCGAAACATCGAAACAAACCGTGGATAGCAAGACACGACAAAATACGGCCGCTGCCTATCTCTCTCCGCGTGAGATGCGACTGTAAAGAAGGTAGTCTATACCTTGCATTCCTTGAAGTACGCGCGGATAAGAAGCATCAAGAGCAAATTGCAACCGAAGCAAGGATCAGGAGTGCAGCCATGTTGCCGGCAATCGCCACACTAGCTTCCGGGCGACAAGCGATCTTTTCTAGTTTTCCAGAAACCCGCGACGCGACAAGCGGCGGCGACGGATGGCTAAGCGCTGAACACAACGGTCTTCTGCTTCTCCGATAACTACATGGGGTCAATACGAATTTGAAAATATTCTAAATTTCAGATATTGTTACAATGTAAAGAGTTTAATTTTTTTTTACAGAAATCTGGCTTTTTAATGTGTTTATTGAACTAATCTCGATTTTCTTGTTTATTGTTGATAAAAGTCAGATGGACGGAAGACTAGCAGTAGTAGGAGGCCATGAAGGGCCCGATTGCCGAGTGAGACATGGCGCTCTGAGTGCCCAGAACGAACTGAGTCTTTATTATTTCAGCATCCGATTTCCCAAATCCCCAGGCGTGACACTTCAACACCCAAAACAACAGCGCCGCGCGAGGGCGCTGCCTTTTAGCTATTAACATTGTGACACTCCGCCCCTCATAAGACGAATAACTACGGGGAGTACCTAAGCACTGGTTTTCTCGACCTTTGGCTGCGTCGCAGCATTGGATGTGCCAGGCGCAGTCACGGAACAGTTACTGCCCAGAGGTGCACCACTGTCGCTTGCAGTAATGTCACCATCTATGGCACTCACGAGAACTTCCAGGCGGCCCGTGATCCTCTTGCTCCGGCACGTCCAAAACAGTTGAGGCAGAGGCAGCAGGCTGCTCCTGTTGAGGTATAGCCGCAGAACCAGCACGGTGCTCCACATTTGTGTCAGAAGACACCGGTGGTCCTGTCTGGGCTATACGCAAGTGGTCGCCGTGTCGGTGCCGTATAGACCCGTCATCAAGGCTAACATGGGCTGACGGTGGAGTAACGTCCACAACACTGGCCCGCACCCATGGTGCTCCCTGACGAAAGTTCCGAGCATACACGGTGTCTCCTCGTTGCAATGACGGAGCCTGTCGGGATCCTCTGTCGGCGTGCATCTTCTGCTTGAGTTGCCTTAGAAGTACCGATGTCTGAAGGCTTGGGCGGAAGACATCCAATGGTGTCCTAAAGGTTCCTGCCTGTCAAGAGCTTGTATGGTGCGCGACCCGTTATTTCATGAGGTGTAGTTCTGTAGTGGAATAAGAATCGAGATAGCTGCGTTTGAATGTTGCGAGACCCAGATTTCTTGAGTTTGTTTTTGACGGTCTGTACTACTCGCTCGAATAAGGATGGGATGGGGCTCATTCGGCAAGCATTATCAAATCATGAATGGTAGTCTACCACTATCCCTCAAGAGGAAGGTATATAACAGCTGCATCTTACCGGTACTTACCTACGGAGCAGAAACCAGGAGACTTACAAAGAGGGTTCAACTTAAGCTGAGGACGACAGAGCGAGCGATGGAAAGGAAAATGATAGGTGTAACCTTAAGAGACAGGAAGAGAGCAGAGTGGGTCAGGGAACAAACGGGAGTTAAGGGTATCATAGTTGAAATCAAGAAGAAGAAATGGATATGGGCCGGGCACGTAGCACGTCGACAGGATAACCGCTGGTCATTAAGGGTAACTGACTGGATTCCAAGAGATGGCAAACGCGTGAGGGGGGAGACAGAAAATTAGGTGGGTAGATGAGATTAAGAAGTTTGCAGGTATAACGTGGCAGCAGAAAGCACAGGACCGGGTTGATTGGCGAAACATGGGAGAGGCCTTTGCCCTGCAGTGGGCGTAGACAGGCTGCTGCTGCTGCTGATGATGATGATGATGACTACTTGCTCTGCGGCACCGTTTGACGCCGGATGATAAGGCGGTACGAGCATGCGGCGAATTCCATTTCGGGTCAGGAATTCAAGGTACTGTGCACCGGTAAAAGCAGGACCATTGTCTGAAACTATTATGTCGGGAAGGCCATGCTGTGCAAATGCCATTCTCAGGGCAGAAATGGTCGCGTCTGCGGATGTAGTAGGCACAAGGAAGACCCCTATCCATTTCGTGAAGGCGTCCACTATAACCAAGAATGTATGTCCAAGAAATGGTTCCCCGAAGTCAATGTGAAGCCTAGACCAGGGTCGCTGCGGAAAATGCTATGGTGTTTGCTGCACCGGCTGGGCAGCATGATGTTGAGCCTCGCACGTAGCGCACCTCTTCACATTGTTTGCAATGTCATTGTCAATGCCCGGCCACCAGACATGGCTTCTGGCAATCATCTTGCTCTTCTCGATACCAGGGTGGCTGGCATGAAGCACGCCAAGTACCTGGGCCTACAAGTTTCTTGGAATCACAAATCTTGATCCCCATAGTAGGCAGCCTTCATGAAGACTAAGTTCACCACTTTTGGCATTGAAAGGCTTCCGTTCTGGTCCCCCCTGGAAGCGTGCCACCTTTCAACACAGACATGACAACGAGGCTCAGAACGGGATCGTCCCTTGTGGCTCGTGCTACAACAGCTGGTGAGAGGAGTCGTGGATATGACTCCTCCAGCATGAAGATTTCAGCAGGGCGAGAGAATGCAGTGCTGTCGTTAGGCAGTGGCAGCCTAGTAAGAGCATCGGCATGACCTAGCTCTTTGCCCGGTATGTAGACAAGTTGGTAATTGTAAGCAGAGAGCTTCAGAGCCCATCGGACTACTCTTGGCGAAGCTTGCACGGGAACAGGCTTGTTGGCACACAGAAGTCCAAGAAGTGGTTTGTGGTCGCTGTGTGCTTCAAACGGTATGCCCCACAAGTACTGGTGAAACTGATCCACGCCAAACACCAAGGCCAATGCCACCTTGTCAAGTTGACTATACTTTTGTTCTGCTTTCGATAAACTTTTTGAAGCAAAAGCAATTGGACGTTCTCTGCCATCAGCGTCCTTGTGCGCCAGAACTGCGCCTATTTCGTAAGGTGATGCGTCACAGCTGAGGCACACACGCCTGTCCGGGCGGAAATGTACGAGAACTGGAGCTGAAGTCACCAGGTGCTTGCAGGCAATGAAAGGC
The DNA here is from genome assembly GCA_030522465.1 of Rhipicephalus appendiculatus. NCBI lineage: Eukaryota > Metazoa > Arthropoda > Arachnida > Ixodida > Ixodidae > Rhipicephalus > Rhipicephalus appendiculatus. The sequence goes on along the minus strand of JALIZH010025966.1, from coordinate 68,492 downwards.
ATCTTGCTGGTCCTTTCCCCATTGCCACTTGTTTCCGTCACCAAGGAGCAAGTGCAATGGACGGAGAAGTGCAGAAAAGTTGGGCAAAAAACGTCGGTAGAAATTGACGAGTCCCAAGAAGCTTTGAAGTTCCTTGACGTCTTGTGGCACAGGAGCGTGCAGAATAGCAGACACTTTGTCCATGTTCGGGGAGAGGCCTTCCTTACTGATGATGTGCCCGAGATACTCAACTTGGGGCATGAAGAAGCGGCACTTTTCGAGTTTCAACTTGAGGCCAGATTCTTGACGTTTACCTAGTACCGCACGGAGGTTGCGACAGTGCTCAGCATCATTTGCACCAGTTATGATAATGTCGTCAAAATAGACTGCCACATGTGGCAGACCCCTGAGCAAGTTCTTCATCTCGCGTTGAAAAATAGCTGGAGCAGATGAGACCCCGAAAGGCAAGCGGGTGTAGTGAAACAATCCCATCTTCCTCGCCAGTTGATACAAGTCAGATGGACGGAAAGACTAGCTGTAGTAGAAGGCCACGAAGGGCCCGATTGCCGAGTGAGACATGGCGCTATGAGAGCCCAGAACAAACTGGGTCTATTATTTCAGCATCCCATTTCCCAAATCCCCAGGCGTGACACTTCAACACTCAAAACAACAGCGCCACTCGAGGGCGCTGCCTTTTAGTTATTAACATTGTGACAATTGTGCTTTCAACAAGCTCGGCCAGGGAGCGCAGTCGTCAGCGAAATCGCGATCTGTGAGCGCGGATGGCGATAGTCTTAATCCCGATCGGACCTGATCGCGATTAAAAGTGACCGTGTAGCAGCACCTAATCGGGACCGTGCATAATCCGGATCAGCGCTGATGGCGATTAAAAGTGCCGGCGTGAGACCGGTATTAGAGATACAGACAGTTTTTGCACGGCTGTGAGCTCGGCGACTTGAAGCCTAGCCATTTGATGCGCCATAACCGACAGCTACACTCCTCAACCACCACTGATGTTGACAGCGTACTGCTCCGGCAGATTTTCCAGCAAACGCTCCCAACGAACGTGCGTATAGTTCTCGCGCCCTGTGCCGACAAGGAAATCCCCCCAGCTCACCGAACTCGCTGACTTAATGATGATGGTGGTTGCGCCATCTATCGTGCAGATGCAAACACATACCGGTGTTTGCGTAAGGGCCAGCCAGTTTCAACACATACGTGAGCATACCTTCCATCTTCCAGACATGAGTTCAGCCATAGCTGAGCAGCGCTGCAGCCTAGGTGTGGATGACCTGTGTACTGCAGATGAGCCGCAACAAATTGCTCGCTGTTACCACTGGAAGCACAGGAGAATGGCCCGCAAATGCATCCCACCCCGTCAGTACGCGTGACACGGTCGCAGTCAATACTGAGGGCGCCGAGTATTCTGGCTATACAAGAGCGTCGCCCATTGGTAGTCTACCTCACCGACCGTGGCAGTGGCGTGCGGCACCAGTGCTGAGGTGAGTGCGGTGCCGCCGGTGGCAGGCGAGCTCCCTGTCTCCAGTGCATCCCCTCTTCAAGAGGTCAGCACCACCATTGCTCCCAACGGACAGCACTCGCTAACGCTCAAGTTGGGTTTCAAAATAACATTTAGAGAAATTTTCATCATGGTTGAGGTAAAATTCATCATCCTGGCTTTACACTTCCTTCGGAACTTCGGCCTCCCCGTCGACGAGCAGGAAAAACGCCTCGACGATCTCGTGTCGCAGGCGACTGTGCAAGACAACCCATCAAAACACCCTTCACTCAGTCCTACGCTGCTCGGACCGGCCGGCGGCAAACGTTTCACCCGCGTCCGGCAACGAACTTACCGAACTCATAAGGCAGCCCCCCAGCCTGCTCATCGGTCAAGCACGAGGGGTGCCATTAGGGTGAGGTGGGGCAAAATGAGACAAAAATTTGAAAATAGTGAATATTTATTTTTATTTCACTCTTTACCCTTAAACGATAATGCAGAAACTTTCCTTTGGGTACAAGGTATGTGCTACATAAATATGACCATGTTGCCACTGTTAAAAAGTTTATTTTAAAAAGAAATAAAAAATGCACCAGATGTCTCATTTTGCCCCAACCTGCGGGGCAAAAACGAGACAGTGTGAAAAACAAAATTTAACCCTTCAGTTTTTGATAGAATCACCTGAAATTAAACTCCGTGGGCCCTCACGCAGCCTTCATGACCCCAGTCCTTGCACTTCACGCATTGAATCCAGACAGAATCCGGTGCTGTTTTGTTCCAAAACTCCTTGCCGATCAAACACCACCAGTCTTTCTTTGTGCTATTGTTGTATTTTGTTGAAAGCTTGCAGTTCATTGCATTATTCTACGATTGGGCGCTAGATATAATCTGACGCATCTTCGCCTCCTTTTGCCGTTTTGGTGCAGAACTGCACGGGCGTTTCGTGGCTTTCAGCTTCTTCAGCCAGGCTTCCTGAGGCGATGAATTTAAAACTGTGCTAGATTCGAATTTTCTAGCACAAATTTGGTATTGAAGGAAAACTCGATGGCGAGACGTGTTTGTGAACGGCTTGACTTGGAGATTTTCCAATTTTGCGTTCGCCTCTTGAGAGCATCCTTGGGAACGCGGAAAAATCTCGATGCAGCACGAATTAAGTGGGTGTCCTGAACAGCAGTCAGTGCTTTTTCACTTCGTTTTCCTCCCAGGAAGCTTTATATGATATTCTCTTGTGCGTCCGACCCTTCCTAAACAATAAAATATAATATATAATGAGTGTAAGTAAATGGTTCACTTAATGAGACACTCTCTAAGGCAATTGAATGCCTTTTTGTCGCGTTTTGCCCCCCCTCACATGCCCAAATTAAAAAAAAATTTCCGCTTTGGCCCCGCGCACCAAGTAAACTGAAATTTTGGTGGTATGTAGCTAGTAGTATATAGTAACAATATAAATACTTACGTTGATGTACTGACGCCAGAGTAGCTTCATGCACGGATCCGAAAATTTGGCCCAGAAGAATTTCGCCCCTTTTTGACGGGTCACGAACACACTGACACCAGCCGAGTAATTTTTCCCACGCGAACGCTGTGAGCAATCATCAACTTTTACACACAAAAAGGTGGACAACTACCAGCACCTCTCGCTGAAATATAGAAACAAAGAAAAGTGCTTTCTGTATTAGCTATAGAGATCGGCAAAGCCAAAATGTCGCGTTTTGCCCCGTGTCTCATTTTGCCCCACCTTACCCTACATCTGTACCATCGACCTAGCTGGACACGCGCGGTCTCGCCGCTTGTCTCCGGAGAGCTTGAAAACCACCTGGCAACAATTTGACCGTATGCTAGAGCTAGAGATCATCATGCCCTCATCTAGAGCCTAGGAATCTCCACTTCACATGGTCACAAAGTTCACATCGGGCGACTGGTGCCCGTGTGGAGACTACCGGGCGCCTAATCGGGTTACGACACCGGACAGGTGCCCAATGCTGCATATCTATGACAACACGACAAACCTTCACAGTGCTGCAAACGCGTTGGTTTTTAGGTTATTAGATCAGTTCTTTGACCGGTGTGGGAGGCTACTACGTATGACGGTGTACTGGTTGACATGCGAAAGGCCAACGGATGTTTCGTTCCCCTTGTAACAGCGCGCGAAGATAAAAATGGGAGGCGCAAGTGAAGCGCGACCGTTGGTATACGAGAGAGAGAGCACCAAGATATGCGAGACTATTTGTTGACTTGTCGCAGAATATGACCGTGTATTTCTGACCGCTGGCCGTGAACATGCTGTTAACGAATTCATGCAGGAATTAAGTACTTGTCTCGCTATAGCTACATGGCATCATTGTGTGAAACTGCTATTATAAAGGAAGTGTCAAGCTTTTCGCTGGGCAGTGAGGAGCGAACTCGGCCAAGATAGCCCATGTCTACTTGAGCCTATTTAAGCTTAGATAAATCTAGTTCAAAGAAATTAATCATAGCTGAGGCTAATTAAGCGTAATCAAGCCAATCAATACTATTAGATACTAATCAATACTAATAGATAATCAATCACTGGTAATCAATGCAATTAAGCCGTCGGATTAAGCCAATTTAGACTCAGAAAAAACTAGTTAACCAGTATATCGTGGTCTAATTGGGACTGGACAAGCCAATCAGCGCTAGTCGATGCCATTCAGTACTGATCGGTAACAATTAGTCCGGATTAGTTTGGATATGTCGGATCACACTAATCCGGACAAGATAAGATGGCCTAGCGCCTAGTCATGAGATAGGTTAGCCCTGACTGGATTAAGTGAATACTCTTAGTCGGACTAAGATAATCCGAATTGCGCTAATCCAGATTATGCTAATCTCGAAGAATACAACTTTAGGTAGGTTGAAAATGCCTAGCCGGTTGGATGACTGAGTATGTACGGATTAAGCCAATCCGGATTCGCGCAGATTAAGCTAATCCGGATCAAGCTCATCATGAACAGGTCGATATTGAGTAAGTTGAGATTGCCTAGACAGTTGAATGACTGAGTGCGGTCATGTTAAGCCAATCGAGATTAAGACGGATTAATCTAATTTGAATTACCTTAATCCTTAAGAAGTCAATTTTACGTAAGTTTAGATTGCCTAGCCAGATTGATGGCTGAGTATGGCCACAATAAAACAATGCGGATTAAGCCGGATAAAGCTAATATGGATTAAAGTAATCCTGAACAAGTCAATCGTGAATATTTTGAGAATTACCTAGCCGGTTTTATGACCGAGTATAGCCAGATTAAGGCAACTTGGATTACCACGGATTAAGCTAGTCCGGAGGGACCTGACATCACTGACAAGCCTGTGTGAAGTTAGACACCCGTTGCCGCCAAAACTACCCTAAGCTCATCATTCCATCGTGAAGCTAAAAACGAACTAACCAATTTTCGTATGCATCAAGCAAATAAAACGGCCTCTAAGGCACCATGACCGGGTCATGTATGTTATGACGTACTTGACATGATTCTCAGGTTATGTCCAGCCATTTATGTTAGTCATACGCTATCAGCGTGCCATGCCAGTTTTCGCATACATCAATAAGAAGTCACTTTCGCCGCATTGCGAAGCAGTGAATGCGATCGCAAAAAACTGAAATGTCACATGAATAACGACAAGCAGCTCGATACTTGCAGCTTCCCGCTGATGCACAAAGAAGGTCGCTCGAAATGAACGCGCAGGTATACACAGGAGAAGCGTGAGCTAACAACTATCACATTGTTGCGCCTTTGTGTTTCAGCAACACGAGTCAAGTTTCGACAACGGAAGACCCGACGCTCTTAGATATTCCGTTTTGGTTTAAAGCGCGGCGCGTGGAATGAACCCTCTACGTCTCCTGTCACGTTGTGGCGTCTGACGCAAGGTGTGCGCGGTGTTCGTGTTTTATTGCGTCGACGTAGCCGTCATGTTCCGTATATATATATATATATATATATATATATAAAGGCGACGAAGAAAAATATTTCAGAAAATGTTTTCCGACGCGCGGAATCCGAACGGGCGACCTCTCGCTCCGCAGCGCGCGACGCTAAGCACTACGCCACAGGAGCGCACATGCCACAGCATACTAACGGCGAGCTATTTATATACACCATTCGCCGCTGGCGGTACGCAGATCTCGAGGGGAATATCAGCGTGTTCTCAGCCTTACCAGCAAACCAGCGAGATGGCGCAAAGTGCGCGCTCGGCGCCCCACTCTTTGCGACGCGTTGGCTCCCCAATACCCCGACTTGTACTTTGGCCTGCAGGGCGTAGTTGCTTTTGCCCGGGTGCGCGCGCGCGCTCGCTTATCTTGGTGTGGGGGGGGATGGGGGGCAGTTTTACGTCGTGTGCATTCGCCGGGAAGGTTGCGTTTAGGTTACAGAGCGCACGAAGGTCACTTCGCTCGCTGCAGAGGCCCCGTTTCCGAAAGAAGCGAGCTGTTCCAACACAGGGAAGTAACAACTGTGACACTTGTTCGTTCGCGCTCGTCCTGTGTATACCTGTGCGTATGTTTCGTGCGTCCTTCACGCTTGAGCAGTGCGCTCCAAGTTTCGATCTGCTTGCCGTTCTTCACTTCAAATGCCGATTTGTTGCTATCGCATTCAATGCTTCGCCCTTGCGGCGAAACTTTGACTTTTTTAAATGCAAAGCATTTCTTTGCGTACTGTAAGCACTTTTGCATTTCTATCTACGTATCTATCTATCTATCTATCTAGCCGCCTACGTCTGGGTGCCCTCGTGATGGCCCCCCATAACTTGGGGTAGACCAAAATTTGTATGGGAGGGTAAGAGGTATTGACGAATATGTCTTGCTAGTCATGACATAAATAACGTGAAAATCCCGTCGCGTACGTCGTCAAACTCATTTCTCCAGACACGTGCGGCTCACACCCGTATACCACGGGCCGCGGAATGCGGGTATGCGCCACAGGACTTTGAACAATTATATCTACGCAGGAGCGGCGAGACAACCATTCGTAATTGAAATGCGAGAGCGTTAACAGAAACTGACATCGGTGGTGTTGACACTGGTAATTTAAAGGCGACAGCGTTAAGAAAAACGAACACCGGTGGCGTTGACGCCAGTATTACAAAGAATACAAATAAGAGTCCCAGCAGGAATCGAACCCAAGCATTCTGCGTGGCAATCAAGCATTCTACCACAGAGCCACGTCAGGTCTCGAAACTGCTTTGGAAGAACACCCTATGCAGGTGTAATGTTGGTGAAACGTATGGTTGCAGTGCTGGCTATGTAATTTTATAAACATTACTTACGTACTCCTATGACGAAGGAGTCATGTGGGGTTAACGTCAGTTGTATACTTAAGTGTCATCCGCTGTAGTTGGTATACGCAGCACTATCCAGGGCTACCATCCTTGCAAGCACAAGCTCTACATACCAGCTTACGGCATCTGGTGTTGGCAATACCCATGTTTCTGATGGCATCGTTACACAACTGTAGAGAACTGGTTATATGAAACATATGCGACTGTTCAACATGTCTGTGCGTACAACATTTTTACATATCTTTAGCGTCATTTCATAACGTGTCGCTCAATAAAGAAATACAACCCAGTCACCTTACTTCCGGATGCTTCGCCTAAGATCGATTCCTCTGGTACTTGGGATCTGCCTAATTTTTTCCATTCCACATCACGGGTGAGTAAAAAAAAAGTTTTCAAATTGAAAGAAAACGTAGGAGCGTTGCGTGATAGGAAGCACGCTGAAACTGCTCCGAAATCTGCGTACCGCCAGCGGTAAATGGCGAATATAAATAGCTTGCCGTTATCATTGCCGGCGCAAGCTCGGTGCGTAGCTGAATAGTCTAACGCAGCGCGCTGAGGAACGAGGGGTCGATGGCTCGAATACCAGTTGGGCATCTCGGAATTTTTTTCTTCCGATTTATTTTTCTTTGTGCCTTTTTAATTTATAAACATACATATACACATCCGGGACATGAAGGCGACGGCAACGGAAAAAATCAGCCGAGAGTGTCCATAAAATCGCTATGTCAATAAAACGGCCGTTAGAGCCACATGACCGGGTCATGTATGTCATGGCGTGTATGACATCCATGACATAATTATTGTGATAGCAATTATATGGAAACTCTCGGCGGATTTCCGCGTCGCCGTCATGTCGCGGATATGTATATGTATATATATATATATATATATATATATATATATATATATATATAAACGCGCAAAGAAAAATTAATCAAAAGAATAAAAATTCCGAAGCACCCGACCGAATATTCGAACCAGTGACCCCTTGCTCCCCAGCGCGCTGGGTTAGAGAACTAAACAACGTGCCGTGCATTTCCCGGCGTAATAACGACGAGCTATTTATATACACCATTTATCGCTGGGGGGTACGCAGATCTCGGAAGAGCTTGAGCGTGTTTTCTCTCACGCAACGCTCCTCCATTTTCTTTAAATCTGAAAACTGCCCTTGAGATCCACACGAAAAACTGGCCCCTGTCTGTACCCACTCGTAATGTGGAACGAAAGAAAACAACGCCGGGAACACCTTGGGTCAGACGCCACCTCGTGGGAGGAGACGCAGAGGGGTCACTACAGGCGCCGCAGTTTAAAAAGAAGGAAGGAAAATAACTTTGTTGGGTCCTGCGGGGCACGAATGGGTCGCATACCCGGCTCAGTCCCACATAGGGACCGGCAAGCCGACCCTGTCGGCCACCTCGCGGGCCCGCTGGACAGCCGTGAGCCAGGGGCGTAGCCAGAAATATTTTTCGGGGGGAGGCACCGCCTTGATTTCGGGAGGGGCACCTCCTTGAAATGGTCATTTTTCGCTCTGTATGCCATGGCGAAAAAAAATTTCGGGGGGGGGGGGGGGGGCACGTGCCCGGTGGGCCACCCCCTGGCTACGCCACTGCCGTGAGCTGATCATTGCGAACGGGGCTGCGTAGAAGCGTCTCCCACTCCTCCAACGTGAAGCTTGAGTCCATGGCTTGGCACGTGCTGAGGATTTATTTATTTATTTATTTATTTATTTATTTATTTATTTATTTATTTATTTTGAATACCTCAAAGGCCCCAGCTGGGGTATTACATGAGGGATTGGTATCAATTACAGAAGAAAAGTAATTCGAGGGCAGTCTTAAATTGAAGTGGGTCGGAGTGGTGCACGGTGGTTGCAGGTAGACCGTTCCAGTCCCGTGCGGGTTGCCACAAAGAATGAGCGAAGATGGGCGGTGGTTTGTGCTGGCGGAGGGTATACTGCTCTTGAATGGTTTGTGCGGCTTGATGAGCGATGGACCGGCAGGATGGCTGAAACTTCGATGGGAGCATGATAAAACTTGTGAAAATGGCGCAGTCGAGATATGTGACGTCGTAATTCTAGTTCAGAAAGATGAGCACGAGTTTTAAGCTTGGAAACACTGGAATTGTAGGAATATTCGGAGTAGATAAAACGTGCAGCACGGTTTTGTATTGATTCTAGAACGTTGGATAAGTTAGATTGGTGGGGATCCCAGACTGAACATGCATATTCCAATTTCGGACGAACAAACGTAATGTAAGATATCAGTTTAACTGATGGGGGGCGCAAGTCTTAACTGCCTACGTAGAAAACCCAGAATGCGATTCGCGGAGTTGACTATGTTAGTCACGTGGGTGGACCAGGAAATATTGCTTGAGAATGTGACGCCAAGATATTTGTAGGATTCAGCGGATGAGACTGCAGAGCCGGAAATGGTATATTCTGCTGACTGGTGATGCGGCCTGCGATGAAAGGATACCAATGAAGTTTTCTTTATGTTTAACGACATTAACCACTTATCACACCAGGATACAATAAGGTTGAGGTCGTTTTGAAGAGTATTAATATCTGCACTGTTTACTATGGGACGGTATATGACGCAGTCGTCTGCAAAGAGGCGAATGATAGAAGTGATGTTTGATGGGAGGTCATTGATATAAATGAGAAAAAGTAATGGTCCGAGCACTGTACCTTGCGGCACACCAGAGATTACAGAGGAACGGCTAGATGAGACGGAGTTAGCGTACACAAACTGTTGGCGATTGGTAAGAAAGCTGCAAATCCAATTAAATACATTTGTATTAATGTTTAAACGAGAAAGTTTTAGGAGTAGCCGTTGATGTGGGACTTTATCAAACGCTTTTTCAAAGTCTAAGAAAAGGGCGTCGACAGGTATGTTTAAGTCAAGGCTGGAACTGATGTCGTGATAAAATAGAGCTAGTTGCGTGTCACATAAAAAACCTGAGCGAAAGCCGTGTTGACTGGAGTGAAAAAAGTTATTGCTGACTAAGAACTTGACAATGTTAGAGTAGACCACATGCTCCATTAGCTTGGAGCAGACGCTCGTAAGGGAAATGGGGCGATAACTGCTGCAAAGAGATGAATGACCTTTTTTGGGGACTGGAACAATCTTGCCCACTCTCCAGTCTTCCGGCACCACTCCTGATGATAGTGACTGCTGAAAAATATGGCAAAGTAACGTACTAACAATTGATTTCGTGTTTTTGAGCATTTTCGCGTTGATGCTGTCTATGCCGCATGAAGATGTGAGTTTTAATGAGTCGATTAGTTTAGCGATGCCGTTTGGACAGAATGTGATGTCAGGCATCACGCTATGGTCGAGATTAAGAAATGAAGGCAAGTTGTCGACAGGTTCAACGGTGAACACGGAAGAGAAAAAGCTGTTGAGTTGTTCAGCGGCCGCATGATCCGGAATTGGATGGTTCTGATCGTTGTACAGTGCTAACGGTTGGGAGTTACTGGGGTTAATTGCGTTCCAGAATTTTTTGGGGTTGCTTCTTAACATAGCGGGCAATGTTTGTGAAAAAAAAAGAAGCTTTTCTCTGTTGGCAAGTCTTTCGAATTCTTTTTTTTGCAGCGTGGTAGTTGCTCCACGCGCATGCGCTATTGGACCGCTTTGCCGATCGAAAGAGTCGTTTCTTTTTATTTTTTAGGCGTTTCAATGTGATGTTAAACCACGGGGATGACTTTTTATCGGTTACGGTAATTTCATCTATCAACTATATGCTCTAATGTGGCTGTCTCACCACATGCCGAGCACAGGCCGTTCGCGAAGACGACCCGATAGATCTCGTGAAGAAACGCAGGACTTGGATACGATCTGATCTGGAGTAGTCGAAGAGAGACTGCTTGGGGTCTGTGAGTTTAGGGTGCGGAGGAGGGTAAACCCTTCGCGCCAGGTAAAAGATTTTAGTCGCTTCGTTGTACGAGTACGGCGCGTCCCTGTGTCCGGGCTAAGGGAGGGTATCGGAAGCGGTGCGGTCTGTCAATTCTCGCGCGGCTTCGTTGGCGACGTCGTTGGCGTTCGCGGGAACTAAAGAAAAAGAAATATCTGAGAGCGTCGGCTTCAGCATTGTCGACACTTGCAGCGCGTTGCTCAAACACAAAGACGTCCCAACTGTGACAGATGATAGTTCAGACTTGTCCTGTGTATACCTGCACGTTCTTGTCGAGCGTCCTTCTTTGTGTTTAGCGGCGCGCTACAACTATCGAGCTGCTTGTCGTTCTTCGTGTGACATCCAATTTTTCGCTATCGCATTCATTCCTTTGCCATTGCCGATAAACTGTGACTTTTTCGTGTTATGACCAGTCATTTATGTTCATCATGCGCTCTTATCATGCCATGTCCGTTTTCGCGTACATGAAGTTAATACGGCCGTTAGAGCTCCATGACGGGGCCGTGTATGTCATGGCATACATCACATGCATGACATGATTTTCGTGTTATCACCACTCATTCATGTTCATCATGCGTTGTTATCATGCCATGTCGATTTTCGTATATATGAAGTTATCCAAACGGCAGGTAGAGCTCCATGACCGGGACATGTATGTCATGGCGTATATGACAGGCATATCATGATTTTCATGTAATGACCAGTCATTTATGGTTTTCATATGCTCTTGTCATGTGATGACAATCTTGGTATACATCAAGTTAATCAATCGGCCGCGAGAGCAAGATCTACGCTGTCAGTTAGGTAGACAAACCAATAGACACGCTCAAAAGAATATGTATGGTTCGTCACGAAATGCTTCGCTTTTAATAATTAGTGCCTAACCAATTCATTAATAACATTATATGTGCAAGCCCTACCGTCAAAAGTAATAAACTGAGCCAAATTACCATGGGTTTCTCTAAAAGCGATCCATGGCTGCATGACAGGCAATGCCAGCGAGCGGAAACGTTTGAACCAATATGGTACCCACATAGGCAATGTCTCGACCCTGTACCGGAGGAGCACATCGAGGTGCGATACCCCGAAGGTCTCCTTCAGGACCTCCTAGGAACTATTCGAGTTTCTTCTGGTGCCTTTCGGCCTCTGGAACCCCGGATCAGACCTTTCGGAGATTCATGGATGGCACCATTCGCACACTCTATGAGTTAGAGTTTTAGTGCTGCAGCAATAAACTAATTAGCGTTTGAGTGCGACTGCATTTATTCATGGTGCTTTATTCTGTTTTAGGGGCGAAGCTCCTTAAAACGGCACCCGTTCGTCCCTCGTCGTAGTCGTAGTCGTAGTGCGTAACCAGTCTTACGCTTTGACCTCCAAGGTGGTGCCGGTGGGAGATTTCTCCTGTGCGTTGTTGAACAATAAAAAATTCGCAGCGTGCGCGTTAACTAAAAGCCGAATTCTTCTGTCTCTTATTCCCCATTAGCAGCCATTGGCATTTCTCCTGTGCGTGATTAAACAATAAAAATTTTGTTCAAAACGCCGTTGATTGGTGAAATAAACCAACGAAAGACGCCAGATGTTTTATAAAGCAAAACGAAAAGACGCCAGATGTTTCTAAAGCAAAACGAAAAGACGCCAGCTGCTTAACGAAAGACGCCAGGTGTTTTCTAAAGCAATGGTTTTATAATCAAAACCATATCGCGATACAGGTTTGTAGTTGACGATGCTCGTTGCCGTCGGTGTGTGCTCGTATGGATAAGGATGCCGCTGCAACCAGTGCAAGAACCACTTAGCTTACATTTCACCGACCACAAAGCGGTCATAATGAAAGGACAACGGAAACCAGCAATAAAAGTTTGATAAAACACTTAATCAATCGTTTCACGTCATTTTTATCGGGCGAATTAACGGAAGAAATTTCACGGTTTAACCGATGATTTCTTCCAGGACCTTCGCCCAATCTCATCATCATTCACCTCGTGGATCTGCCGTCAATTTTTTTTATATGTTTCGTTATTGTTTATGTTGGACCACTAAATGTTAGGGAAAAAAGTTGAAAAATGCACTAAGACGGCTGCCAGTCTTGTATATTTGGTTCTGAGTCGGCACTAATTCCTATTGTGTGTATTTCTTACATTGTACATTTCCAAACTTCAGCATGTATGTTTCGATGTTTTCTGTATTTCTATACCCTGTGGATGCTAAGGTTTTTCTCGGCACTCTATTGTGGGGCGTAGTGGTGTTTTCTCAAGCTGATGCACGCGGCATTGACCCCCCACGTCCACTATACTTCTGTATTTTGTGAAGAGAGACAAAGATTTCATTTCATAAGCACGCAAGCCCAATATACTCATTCAATAAATACTTCCAAATGTCTCTTGCTTTGTTAATAGAAACGACCTTTTTGTATTCTTTTGTTTTCCATCCAGAGATGACATGAACCGCACAAACATCAGCATATATGTTTACTATCAACGAGCAGAACTTGCATCACTCGCAGACGGCGAAACTAGAGAGCGCAACGTCTTCGAATGACAGCACGGCTCTTCAGGACTTGCTTATAAATACCACTGTTACGGACGTTGGTAAGTGGTCTTCTATCTTCAATTAAGCAACCTATGCTAATTTTACTGCCACGCGTGTTTGTTGTTGCAATTTTGCTGTATTTCGTTTACGCCCACAAAACCTGTCAGCAATGCTCGACACAGACCGCGCCTCAGTGTTCCAGAAGCTTCACGATTGTAGTAGATCATTTTGTTAAGATTCCGCGCAAGACCCGAACACTCAAGCTCATTCCAGAGCTTGCGCGACCACCACTGATAAAACTGTGAAGTTCGACGCATGATGTATAAAGGCGGCGCGTCCCAACGATGATCAGTTTATCGACGACCGACGCTCTGTGCGCCGATATCAGTGTACAGCGTGAATCGCTTGCTGTAATTTGAGTTTCGGTTTCGCGGCCACAAGTTCGGCCGAATAAAGAGTTTCACCTTGCAGAAGCCCACTGCTGTCTTCCTCCACGTCACGACAACGTGACAATACCAATACTTTTTTTTAGTCATTGTCACCGATTATTTCATTTGCGTTGCCTCAGAAGTGTTCTGCATAATTTATGTAGTTTTTCAGGTGTAATTGGGGGGTTATGTTCTCAGACTGTTAGAAGTTGCAAAATTGTACTCTAAAGAACTGTACTTTGCAGCTGCAGCAGGTCTCATGGCATGCTTTAACATTGCTAATGAATTCACTTTACTTGAGCAGTGGCGAACATTTATTCTACACTTGCAATCAGTACTTTATAATAGAGCCATGCACGAGCAGCATTTTCTAGGCCGAGCCCGGCCCTGGCCCACTGACTGCACCGAAGGCCCGCCCCAGCCCGACGCTTTAGGGCTGCGAGCCCGCCCGGCCCTGCCCGGCGCACGAAAACAAAAGCCAGGGCCCGGTCCGGCCCGATAGTATGCAGGTTTGCTGCCTACGCAAAATTTCGTTTTCCGATGATGTGGAATTTTTATTAAACATATCAAAGTGAACCATAGGCAAACGACACATGACAGTTACTCTATCCACAGATAATAATAATATCTGGGGTTTAACGTCCCAAAACCACCATATGATTATGAGAGACGCCGTAGTGCAGGGCTCCGGAAATTTCGACCATCTGGTGTTATTTAACGTGCACTGACATCGCACAGTACACGGGCCTCTGCCATTTCGCCTCCATCGAAATGCGACCGCCGCGGCCGGGATCGAACCCGCGACCTTCGGGTCAGCAGCCGAGCACCCTAACCGCTATACCACCGCCGCGGACTCTATCCACAGATCACAAGTTGTCTAAAAAGAACAAGCTGTCCAATGATTCGGGCTTCAGTGAATTGCGGGGCTCCTGCATAACATATGCCGCCGATAGGTTAGCTGGTACTGCCAATATCTTTTTCGCAAGCATGGCCAGCTTGGGATTTTAGACTGCGTGTTCCTCAAAATTTTTAGTACCTCAGATGCAGGACAGGATGATGGTTCCATGGATACATAGTCACTAAGCTCACCTTGTGTGCTTATTGCTATCTGCTAGAAAACAATTCCGGCACAATGTCTATATCTTGGGCTTTATTCTGTCTTTGCAACTGGCCCACTCGCCCGATAAAAACAAAGTAGCCCAAGCTGAGCAGGCGTCAGCCTACCCGAACCCGACCCGCAGGCCGGGCCGGATTCGGGCTTTCGGGCTACCTGGAGCCCGTGCACACCTCTACTTCATATCAGACGTCGCAAAATTATTTGGTAGAACATTGTTTAACTGGTTTCTTTCATACCTTCAGCCTGTAATATCAGCCAGGACAGCAATTCTGCCACAGGCAATTTGTCCTTTAAAGGTATCAGTACTAGAAATAATGGAAATGTTTCGTAGTGTTCTCGTTCTTAAAGGGGTCCTTCAACACTATTCCAAGTAGCCGTGGGATGGATTCACTAGAGGAGCTTATTGCCTCACAAATTGACCACAGCAAAAATTTTTTAGAATCCGTCCTGTACGAGCGGAGTTACAAGGATTTGCCGCACGCTGCAATTGCTTTCTTCTCTCGTCCCGACGAAAGCGCTGGAAGCTAAACAGGGAGGGATGGCACGAGGAAGCAGGCACGTCACGCGCGCTTTGTGGCCTTGAACACTTTTTCTCTTTTTTTTTCTTCAAACGCGCGGCTTTTCAGTGTGATCGCGCGCGCACGCGCGGACACATCGCGACCTTCCATGGTGGCTCCAGTAACTCCCGAGCACGTCATGCTCAAATTAGCCAATGGCGTGACACTTGCGCCATGGCACAATGATTTCTGAGTATATAGCATCATTTGCCGATAGAAGAAAAAGCGATTTTTAGCTGATTTTAATAATTTATTGTAAATTCCAGGCCGCGTGCAGCGCTATAATATTTTGCTGGACTTTTTTTTCGCGAGCCTCAACTACCGATCAGTAGCGTTTCCTGACCATACTCTAAAAGTGTTGCAGGGCCAATCTAACAGCTGAAGTTGAAGCAAAGATTACAACGTAAAATGTTGGTCTCGTAGCACTCAGAGCTCGAGGTTGGCAAGTGCTCAGAAACTGGTGAGGGCAGTACTTCTGTCAACGCCAGAGACTCAAGCAGTAATTGGGTCAGCCTATGCCGTGCATGCTGTAAAGCAGACTCACCCTTGCCTATCGTTTAACGACGAACAGAAAGACTTGAGGCCTCGATGTAGTCCGACGTAGCGTTCGCGCGAGCCAGCGGCGGCCGAAGTTGGCGATGCCTGGTTAGTCACGTTACGTTGACGCGAAAACTGAGCACTCTATACACTAGAACACAGGGAGTTCAGTGTGTGCCGCCATATTTGCGTTATTTAGGCAGCACGTAGCGCCATCTGTCGCAATTCAAACGAGAAACTTCCCAACCCGAGTCCTGCAGTAAGCATGTTTTCGCGCTTTTTCTCTCCTGGAAATGTGTGCTTTTTTGTTGTGAAACGTCGAGAAAAAACCTCCCTCGACAGTCCGGAATGTCTACAGCACGCGCATTGCAGACTGCGGAAGTGACTTATGAGGTACGTACTATTGCGATGGACAGAAACGCGAACAGCGGAGAGCGTGGCTTTCGACTCAGTCGAACTGCGACCTGCCTTCACTGTCGCTAGGCAAAACTTGTCCTTTCAGCCGGCGTCACCGTAGGGCTAGAATCGGTGACGCCGGCTGAAAACACATATTCCACTAGCGACAGTAAAGGCATGTCGCAGTTCGGCTTAGTCGAAAGCCACGCTTTCTGCTGTTCACGTTTCTTTGCATCTCGATAGTGCGCCGTTACATTCGTACTGAACGTGCGCAGTGTGCGCGCAAGCGTGATTCGTAATATCTCCTATTATTGGAGTGCGGCCTGCGAAAGAGTACGGCAATGATTTGTTGCCGTATACAACAGGCATACTGCACATAAATTACAGCTGTAAAACGAAATAGCTGGCCTCACTCTTGAATACACGCAGTAAGTGCAGTTACTCGTGCACCTTTACTGGGCTCATAGTTATTCCTGTTAATTTAAATTATCCACTGGCGGCGGAGCTGGGCGTTTTTCGTTGCGGATGGAAATCTGCGCCGTCTGAAAACACCGCACCGGCACGATTCCCGCGTCGTGTTGTGATCATGACAGACACTGCTTATCTTCCTCTTGCGTTGATTGTTTTCGCATCCAAAGACGGCGCAGTGGTGCCCAGACGACTTCTTGTAAGCGGCGTGAATTGGCGGTTTCTCGTAGTTTAAAGTACCCGGAGACGCCGCTTGCCATGTTAACTTGGCACAACAGATACACGCCTTGGCAGTTCAGAACAAAATGGCGTCTGGGCGCGAGAGTATGCAGCTGGGAGCCTAGGCGCCCGGGTGCGAGGTAGGCGTGCTCTGGTCTATACTTCCCACGCGCGGGCCGCACTGTATACGTTGCCTTGACGCATGCACGTTCGAGCACGCGGTACATGTATTAGAAGTATATTATTTACATCTTGTTCTCGCAATGTTTAGGGGCTTGCCTAGAATATCCTCAACTTACAATGCTTTGAGCTAATTTCTGAGTCTGTCTGTCTGTCTGTGCAGTGCACTGCGGCTTCCTACAAGAAGGGAATTTCACTTTCGACTCTAAAGGCCGCGTCGGATTCTTAGAATCCACACCACCATGCCTTACTGGTGAGTTTCTGTGCTTCTTTTACGGGGGAAGCACATTAGGGTGTCGGCGTGCACCGCTCTGTGCTAATGTTGCTGCTGTCGTGACAGTCGACTCACTTGAACGCAAGAGAGAGAGGGCGCCACCACCTCATGCTCCCCGCGTGGCAAGAGAGAGCGAACAGCGCGTTCACTACGGAAAAGCTAGGGAGCCTACATGACCGGACCTACAAACGGCCGGTCATCTAGGCTCCCTAGGAAAAGCTCTTTCTGCGATGAACGTTGAACTACCAGCTCTCAAGGAACGAGAACGCGCCCTCGCCCGCGACAGATAACGCCGACGCAGGCAGCGTCTGCCAGCCAGTTTTTTTATTGAAAAAATATCACAGTTTCGCCGCAAGGCGAAGCAATGAATGCGATAGCAACAAGTTGGAATGTCAAGCGAAGAATTCACACTCAGGACGAGAGCGAACTAACAACGTTCACAGCTCGACACTTAATGCACTGCTCAAACCAAAACGACGCACGAAACGTATTCACAGGTACAGACGAGCGCGAACTAACAAGTGTCACAGTTGTTACTTCGCTGTGTTTGAAAAGCGCGCTCTTTCCGCAAACGGGGATTCTTCAGCGAGCGAAGTGACGTTCGTGCGCTCGGTAACTACAGCGCAGTCGTTCCAGTGAAAGCCAAGGGATAGGGGGTGTGTGTTATTGGCGACGGGCATCACTGATTATGCGTAAATGGTAGTTGTTGCTAGTTAGTACGAAAGTACAGCCCAAGTTTACTATTACAGTACAGCTCCTGTTTAACTGTTCAACAGATGCAAAACATTGCCTACTATACCATGATGAGTTGTTATGAAGCTTCATATTCACCTTGCCATTGACGGTATGTTTCCAGATTCCAATGAACTTGTTTCTCGGTCCTGCAATATTAATTTTGAGTCGGAGCCGACGTGGGGGTGCATTCAACGAGTCCACGTGCAAGGCGGGGACACAAACTCGAGGTAATATTTTTTGAGCGCCGATGCGACAATTTTGTGTCATGTGATGTTTGACAGCTTGACCACTAGGCATACTGGTAAAATGCATGCAAAGCTGGCAAAGAACCTATCTGATGTGCACATGTGCATAACATAATGAGACATTCCTGTGTGGCTTAAGTATCCAGGCTTTCATTTTTTCCTTAATGCTGTGGCTTTCATTTACATGCATTGGTGGCGGCAGCATTGAACTAGGAGCACCTAGTTCAATCAGAGTATCCACCATTTTTTTTCTATTGCTTTTGTAAGATAAAAAAATAAAGTGTTACTTCGTTTGGTTTTTTGTCGTCCAGTTTTAGGGTTTAGATGTTCAACGTATGTTGTGACATTTTTATATTAACCATTTCTTTTGCCAGTATTAGGACTAACAAAAAACAATAATGTTGTCATGTAACTGCTTGAATTTCTCATAGAGCTGGACCTCTGCGATAAAATCATCTACAAATGGCAGAGGTTCACGCTATTCACACTTGTTGAAAATCAACCAAGGAGTGTATCGGGAAGATTTTCTGCCGGTAATACTTCAAGATCTGCCACACCGCCATTTTTACTCTTCGGGTGTTTATCGGTTGCAAACTCTCATTCGACATAACTTCGCTTCTCACAAAGGAAGCTTCTTTTACTCTTCAAGTTTTACCTGCCACATAAACATAAAACGCAGGCCTACATTTACATTTGTGGTAACGTCCATGTTCAAGCAAATAACAGCAATGTTTGCATTGCGTGCCTGCGTGTGTAGATGATTTTCTTGCTGTAGATATTAGCGAAATTGAAAGACTTCTGAAAGAGCCCCCTTTTAGGACGCAGTATTTTGTAGATATAGGACGGCAGGGATATCCGTAGTATTCAAACCATGAGATTCAGCTGAAATGTGGCTAGTAGCGCAAGAATAAAAAAGTTCAGGTAGTTATCTTAGTGGCTATGTTTGCTTTAACGTTTGCTCCACTGGTGAGCATAAATAAAGTGTTAATATAATGCACAAATTCAATAGTCATCCTTACAAATCATTAAATTCCTTTGCCTGCGTTTAGCTGAAAGGTACAGACACTGAACAAGAACAAATTATTTTGACTGCTGCAGTACCCGTATGACTCAGATCATACAAACGACAGCATAATCATGTTTCTGGTGCTATCTTTTTTCTTGCACTTGTGAATGCAGAGCAACCTGGATAAACGATGTATTATTACACAGACAAGCATTATTAATCTTATCGGGACTGTGTCTTCACGGCTGCTTGGGTGCTTCACATATAGTAACTGAACTGGTCCGTGTGCGAAGGCCTACGAAGACTCCATGATAGAGAAATGGTGCAAATTTACGCTCGGTGTTTCAGTCACTTGAACGAGAACTGCGACATGCTCTCTACTTCATATTGCCGCTGATTAGCAGTTTTGAGACAAGGAAGTGTCTATGTAGAGGCACTTTATTTCGTGGAGCTACCCACAAAATCTTGTTCAGTCTCTTTTTTCTCAGTGGCCGAGTAGCTGAGGAAGAGCGAAAATCTTGCGCTACCCCCCCAAGGGATCAAACCCACACACCCATCGACTCTCAAATCTGCACTTTGCTGTGTTTGCCATGAGCATTCATGTAAACCTCTACAGGGGATAAATGTATTGTGCAGCATTTGAACCCTGAATAGCATGAAGCACAAATGTGTCGGTAGACAAAGTAAATTTGTTTTTATGAATATTAATAATAATAATAAAAATAATAATAATAACACTATCTGGGGATAAAAACTCCCAAAACCACCATATAATTATGAGGGACACCTGTATGATGAAGACAGTGAGGGATGTGTGGAATGTATAATTGCGATATATGTGCAGCGTTGTGCTTGATAACTGTGGAATTGAAGTAACGTGATAAAAATGAAGTAACCAACTACTGAACATCAACAAACTCAGGGTTCAAAGCACTCATATTCCTTCTTTTTCTGAGGAAGATGTTACATCGTATACTAAAAAAGAGAATGAAAATAACTATGGGTTTCATATTGCGAACAATCATCCAGAGGATTTATTCCGCTCGGCATCTCTGCATAAAAAAGTTTTGCATGCAGTCGTCCAGCAAATATCCACAGTTTCAGTTTAAAAGACGGCTTACGGTGAAGAGTCAAGTAATAATAAAAGTATTGTTAACGTTTATCTTTCATGAATTTCAAACCGCAGCTGTTCCTGTTTACCACCAACAAATATTTATATATGTATATAATGTTTGTATTTCATAGTTATATAAACAATATTTTGGAATTTATTATTTTTTGTTTTATGTTTGATGTTTCATATATATTTAAAGAACGACTATTTATATTTGTCGACATAGATCATACAATTTAAAAAGAGGCAAGAAAATTGTGCGGAATGTAAGTGATAGACTGGAGTATTTATCCAAGACGCGTGGATCATGCCGCATATTTTACTTACCCGCCGCGGATGTTCTGGGGGGTTATGGTGCTCGACTGTTGACCAGAAGGTCACGGTATCGAACCCGGGTCGCGGCGCCCATGTTTCGATGGCGGCGAAATGCTTGAAGCCCGTGTACTTAGGTTAATGTGCAGGTTAAAGAAACCTAGGTGATCGAAATTTCCGGAGCCCTCTACTACGGTGACGATCATAATCATATCGTTATTTTGGGGCCCTGGGCAGGCTCTGGGCCAAGGCGACTATAAGGCATGGGGCGTAGTAAGACGTTCTGGCAAGCTAGTTGGTTCATTGCTGTTAAGCGTTCTTAAACTGTGCGAAACGACCAGGACTCGAGCAAGAAAGCACACGGAACATCAAGAGCGCAGCTCGTGTTGTTCTGCGTGTTTTCTTGCTCGTAAACCGTCAACAAATAAACAGTGATTAACTGTGCAGTTCACTCCACTTTAACTCTAGTTATCATCACTTTTCACGCACTTAGCCAGCCAGTGAGTATGCAGACTGAACAACGGCCCGTTTGCAATATGCGGTTAGTCATGGAGGAAGGAAAGGTAGGGAGAGACTGTTACGTCACACTTTCTGAAGCCGCAAGTGGGGGGATGGTGAAGCTCCTCCTTGACGGGCTGGTCACGCTTCAACTCGCTTGCGCATGCGCTGCTGGCACAGCGGAGGCCAAGGCAAGCGCCTAGCAAGCGACCTCGGTCGCGCCGGGCTGCGGCCAGATGACAGACGAGCCTTTGTGCCAATTATGAACAAAAGGTTGCCATTCTCGCCTTTAGAGTGCCCGAGAGATGCTTGCTGCGGCATTTTACTCTTAATAGGATTGATTCTCTAATAAATTTAAGGTTTCGCACTTCGTGTTTCATCAGCTTAATGCAAAAAAAGCAACAGTTCAACTCGGCAGGATGGTTGCCTTGGACAGGTCGTTTTTTTTCAGCAGAAGCGGCAAGTGGGGGGGCACGCAACGTAAGCTAACAGTGACATCTGTATTGTTTTTCCTACAAAGGAAGATGATGCGCCTCGAACTTGTTTTTTAACGGTCGCAACATTCGCACGAATCTCATACGTTTCACATGAGTCAAGTTAGCCGGTTGACTGGGACCCTTTCGAAGAATGTTTGGCCTCAGATAAATACACACGGCACAAAACGTAAACAGATTGCAACAATTTAAACTGCTTCGCAAGTCGTCGTACTGTGTCACTGCAGATCACACAAGACGATGGCGTGAATAAGGAATCTCAGTAGCCCTAGCGACAATACATCATTTCCACCACACATTCAACAGCGAGACTGCTGAGGCTGTCGGTAACTTGTGTAAAAACACTATCGCCATCATGTCATCATCAAACGGCGCACGTTGTCTTCATTCTTTTTGCAGTGAAACTGTTTAAGCTATCTGTAACTTGTGCTCCGCCGTGCAAAACTCCACGGGTGGGTAAGCGTTACAGGAATTGGTCGAGCCTCACTACCCTGTACACCATATGCGAGGGTGAAACAAATACGAACACGCGGAAAGAGAGGAACAAAGAAAGAGAGAAAGATAGAGAGAGAAATAAAGCGATAGAAAGGAAGAGGAAGAGAAAAATAGAGAGAAATTAAGTGAATAAAGCCATGAAAAGATAGGAAGACAGAGAAAGACAAAGAAAAAAACAGACGAGGAAAAAGAGATAACAGATAGCAAGACAATAAGAGAAACAAAGAGAGGCAAAGAAGCAGAGGGAAAGAGATGCAAAGCAATATAGAAGGGCAAAGAAAGAAACAGAGGGAGAGAGAAAAATATACACAGAAAGAAAAACAGAGGAAGACCGAAAGTGAGAAAAATCATATACAAAGAAACAGACAAGATATGAGATAGAAAAATCAGCGAACAAGACAGAAAGAGAAAGAAAGAGAGAAATCAATAATTAAAGAGCGAGAAAGAGAAGAACGAAAGAAATATACAACAACAAAGAAGGCCACCCAGCTGCATTCTTTCTTCTGTCTTAGCACCACTAGCACGAAGCTGCCACAATTTTCGAGGTAAGCAGGTCGGATAGCAAGGCTATGCATTTACCTTTCCTTCCCCTATGTTGGTGGGGAAGTGCGGCAGTCAGAAAATTCTCGTGTATGTCATGAGAGTAACTGTGTTGTGTTTCTTTTTTTGTCGATGCAGCCTTCGACGTGCGTGCAGATACACACCTACTGTATGGCACCTGGATGGAGGTGTGGCAGTTGTGCAACAACATGCGTGGCTACCTTACCAGTAATGAACCTGGAGGTGAGTGACTGTCGTCCAGGTTATTGTCATTGTTTCTAATAGCTCTCTAGAGCTGAGCCTCTGAGAGTCTTATTAAGGACAAAGCCGTTGGTTTCACAAACACAGAAAATTTTATTAAGGAACTAAAAGAAGATAACTTTACACAATTGAATACTTAATAAAAAGTTCACCGTACACAATACTAGTAGCAACAAACAAAACGCTAGTTCACTGACTTAAACTCAGCAGTATACTTCGAACGCGGATGAGCGGTGGAGCGGTGGAATAATTGGTGGTCAGTCTCACCAGGACGTCGAAGACTTGACCAACGCGTTCATAACCGAAACGCGGAGGCTTCGGCTTGTGGATTTGACGCGGGCTGGCTGGTTATGACGAGGGAACGATGGTTGCTGGGCGACGCGTGGAGAAACCAGGATATACATGGTCAGGCAGTCGGACGCACAGTTCCGGCTAGTAGCCCAACTTCTGCTGCTTGCTGCCAGCCGGCACTGAAGTCCGCCGGCCTTGAGCTGGAGCTCGCGTACCATGATTCAGGCCTCCTCGCACATGAACGCGATGGCCGGAGGCTATGGCTGGTTAAAGTACTGGAGGCTCGGGTCCGCAACCCGACTGCTCGTCTTCAGCGTCCGGTCCGGCAACAACCTTCTGCTCGCAACGTATCTTTAAACTCAGCTGCTCTTCCTTAGCCTAGGCTTTTTCTGGCCTTCGGGTCCACTGCTCTTCACCTGATTGGAGACCTTTGGACCTCTGTGTTAACAAGTGATTGGCCTCCGAGATGTTTTGTGGTCTCTTCTTATTGGGCCACTTTTACATCAACTCCTTGCGCCTCGCGCCCCCGTGGCGCTGTTCGTCGTGGTCGTCTTGCAGCAAGCTTCTTTCCGCGCGTGCTCTCCGGGTATATCTTCTTTCTTTTAGTGCCACGCACTTTTCAATATTGCAAAATTAGAACGCGCACCACATTCTGCACAGTGACCCTGCCTATCTCTCTTTTCCCACTATTCCACCCGAAAACTCCTGTCCTTTTCACTCTCGCATAGCATGCCACATCGTTCATTCTTCACTCTATACCTTTATTTTGGTTCCGCTTTATTTTGATGCTTCTCAGTTTTCTCTCTGTGCATCTTTTCGTTCATCCCCTCATGCAAATATGAGTGAGAGGAGGCTTCAGTAGAGTAAATAATCAGTACAGTGAACTAGTACGAGTGCACATAACTAGCAGTATTGATAACCTGATTAAGTCGCAGCAAGGATTTTCCTTCGCAGGGGAGGGAGGGGGTAGCTGCCACTGCTCGTTCTTTTCAATAATACAGATCCTTAATGTTAACCAACTTTGCACACACACACGTATATATATATAAAACTTCGAGAGTAGTGCAACATAGGAAACAAAACAAATATTTATTTTATCCTAACAGTTTCAGCTGGCGGTCCAGCCTTCTTCGGAGGATGTAATTCGAATGGCACAACCGGCAGCAGAGCGCCGCCCACCCAGTTTGGGGGCCAATAGAGAACAAAAGAGAGAGAGAGAGAAAGAAGAAAAAAGTGAGAGAGAAAGAACTAACGAAGGAAGAGAGCTACAATTGCTTTCCTTGGGTGTTCGTCAGTGAAGGAAAGAAAAGCGGAAAGAAAGGAGGAAACACGGAGAGCCGCCGGACGCGGGTGGGTTATATATATATATATATATATATATATATATATATATATATATATATAGATATGAAGGAAAGAAGTGTAGGATCTAAGGGCTCGTTTGCTTTGTTAAACACAGTATTAATGAGAACTAACAGACAATGATACCAAGGAAAGTATAGGGGGGTGCTATTAGAAGTAATTGTAATGTAAATGTGAAGAAAGAAAAGTGGACGAAAAGATAAGTAGCCACCGGCAGGGACCGAACCTGCGACCTTCGAATAACGCGTCCGATGCTCTACCACTGAGCTACGGTGGCGGTCATCCCTCCGTCCACTTTATAGGGTATATATGTGCATTTAAACGTGGGAGCGTCAGTCAGCGCCGCCGCTTACCATGGCGGCGAGTGTTGAACACTCTTTATGCCTGTGGGCGTCACGTAGCACGTGATCTTATTACGAGCTGGCAGCCGACTAATAATCCCTCGCATACTACCTAACGGCATCAAGTCTGCCAGAACGACACCCTCGTTGTGAATGAAGGAAAGAAGTGTAGGTATAAGGGCTCGTTTGCTTTGTTAAACACAGTATTAATGAGAACTAACAATCATGCCAAGCAAAGTATAGGGGATGCTATTAGAAGTAATTGGAATGTAAGTGTGAACAAAGTAAAGTGTATGAAAAGATAACTTGCCGCTCACCGGGACCGAACCTGCGACTTTGGAATAACACGTCCGATGCTCAACCAAGTTATGTTTTCGGCAAATTATCTTTTCGTCCACTTTCCTCCGAATTACGTCATAATTAGAACAAATAACATCCCCTATACTTTCCTTGGCTTTCTTTTCTGTAAGTTCTAATTATTGGTGTGTCTATGTGCAAAACAACGGGCCTATATACTTTATCGCCCCTTCACGTGCGATCAAAACCGCTGATAACACGTTTCCCCCCGCCCGTCCCACTGTGTCCCGGTGTCCAGAGAATTCCACAACACAAAGCTCTCCCAATATACGGTAGTCAAAGTGGCCTGTTTCGAGTGGTGTAGGAGAGGGCCGTGGCATGAAGCTACTCATCCCCCCTTTAATCCACTTACCGTTTTCCCACTTCATCTCTAACAGCGGCCTGTTAAAAAGACAAGAACAGTCCTTCTTTTCTTTCAATAAGGGTCCTCATTCATCCACTCATCGCACCTTCATCCATCAACTCTGTCGTGACTGCATTTTCTCGTGTATAACCCGCCCCTGCATGTAACCTTCCCACACCCCCCAACTACACGTCACGGACACATCAGAATTAGAAAAAAATTCCCCACGTAATGCCGTGAAGCCGCCTTCATTGCATTATCATGAAGCGAACTCGTGCGCTGAAATCTGCGAATAAACCGCACACCGGCTTCATCTCCAAATTTTCTGTATAATTTGTGCGGCTCATATTTGCGAAAATACGGCACTTCGCTGTGAAGCTTTAATCCACGGCCTTCTTGTACCTCATGTCTTTCATTTTTTTTCACAATATTTGCCCGATAAATTCTGTCAGCTTGATTTGTCAGAAAGAACAGAGTGACTAATTTTTCAGGCTGGACTGACATCGTCAAGAAACATGGACATCTTCAGTCGGACAGCGCTGGGCACCCTGAGGTTCTAGAAGCATTACAAATGTAGGTGCTGAGATCCTTTGTTGCATTTCATCACAAACATTGAATATCACTGTAGTTTGAGGAGGAAAACAAAAAAAACAAATTTAGAGGAACCAATAAACGCGAGTCTCTTGAAGTTTTCTCTGGGGCTGCAAGACAGTTCACGGATGCTTATGCGTAAAACAAAGAATGCAATTCTTAAAGAAAAAACTTTTTCACATGATTATTGTAGACATTACATATTACCATACTTTATGATGGAAGATAAATTTCGAGCAGTCTGTTCGCTCAGTAGCTGTTTTAGGGAATTGTTGTCACCAAACTGCAGGGAGCTCTTTCCTAGGTTCTTGGCAGTCTATGTATACCATACAACAATTCATATCCCCCTGGTTAACAGTACATTTTTACTACACTTTCGTTTACTTAAAATTAGTATAATTCATGTGAGGTTAGGGAAGCGACAGACAAGAACTTCGAAAAGCATACACAGTCAGGGTAAATAGTATTATGCATACATGAGAACTATTCTGGTGACATTAGAAGCTTAAGCGGAAATCCTTATGTTAAGTGCGGCTGGATGCAAGCACACGGGAAATTTATTTCAGATATGAGCAGCATTTATTTGAAGACAAGATCGCAGCGAAGTTTCTAACAGTATTAATAATGTCCAACTTTGAATCCACAAAAACAAGAACCATTTACCGCAAGTAAGTTTGGTAGAAATTTCATCAGCTGACGTAAGCCATTATTTTTTTTAGCAAGAAAAAAAGTGACAGTTTCGCCACTAGGGCGAAGCAATGAATGCGATAGCAAGAAATTAGTTTGTCACACGAAGAACGACAAGCAGCTCGATACTTGCAACGTGCTGCCGCAGGACAAAGAAGGACGCTCGAAAAGGACGCATAGGTATACAGAGGACAATCGTGAACTAACAACTGTCGCATTTGTTACGTGTTTGTATTTGAGCAACGCGCTGCGAGTGTCCAAAATGCAGAAGCTGACGCTGTTGTTGCCTCTGACATAGCTCATCCCACTCAGGGGGGATTGGCCAAGGATTTATTATATGATTATATGACTTTTCGACGCTGTTTGATACTTCTTTTTCTTTTAAACTGCGGCACGTGGAATGACCAATCTGCGTCTCCTGCCACGCAGTGGCGTCTGACGCCAAGTGTGCCCGGTGTTCTTTTTTTTCCTTCTACACCATGAGTGGTACAGAAGGGAGCCACCTTTTCGTGCGCATCTCAAGGGCAGTTTTCAATTTGTAAGAAACTGTAAAAGCGTTGCGTGATAGAAAACACCCTCAAGCTGTTCCGAGATCTGCGTACCGCTAGTGGCAAATGCTGCATATGAACAGCTCGCCGTTACATCACTGGCAAGAGCATGGCGTGTGGCTGTGTTGGCTAGCGCTGCAGAGCGAGGAGTCGCTGGTTCGAATCCCCGGTCAGGTGGTTTGGAATTTTTTTCTACTGATTTATTTTTCTTTATGCCTTTTTTATATATACACATACATATACATATCCGGGACATGACGGCGTCGACAGACGGCGACGGCGAAAATCAGCTGAGAGTGTCCATATAATTGCTATCGCAATAAAAGCACAAAATGGTAATAAATGGAAATCAATATTTTTTTTCTTTTTGTAACAAGAAGGGGATTGCTTGGAAGAGTAAGTTTACTTTCGTGTGTGAGAGAGACGGCTACATAAAAATTACATTCCTTGTGCTCCTATATACTTGATTGCATATTGCCGATGTTTTTGTGAACCAGTGCACCGAAAAGAACTGATCATTCGGCATGTAAGGAATGACTGCTGTGTGGCTTTACGTGGACTGCACTGCGCTTCTTAGAGTAAGCTGTATGGGCATGTACTCGGCAGAGAATCCAGGAATGGGCACCTGAAAGGGTGTGCATCTGAAGCGCATTCCTTCCTAATTGTGTTATTGAAGAAGAACAGAGCATTGGGCGAGTTGGTATTGCATTGTGAATGGCATTTGCGCAAAAAAAAGAACATGAAGGGGAGAAAGCACGCGACAAGCGCAATGCTCGTGTACGGGTTTTTCTTTTTGCGCAAATGCCATTCACAGTGTTATGAAGTAGTGTGATGCTGGTTAAAAAGCTACCTTGTATATGAATTTATTTGTGTCTCACCAGATCTCCAGTTTTGCTACTAATATTTCCCAGTAAAAGATATAGCTCCAGCGCAATGTAATGCAAAATTTTCTAGTGTTAGGTATACACCTTTATTTGTGAGGAATTAAATCACATGTGATAACAGAATCAACTTGTCGGCCATCAGAAACTGGCTAAAATACAGGATAAAATAATATTTCGTCTCCGCATGTCATTTCTCGAATAAATCTTTTAGAGGGTCATCCGGCTAATTTCTTCATCTTCATTCTATTTAAGAACATGGAAGTTATCATAACTTTGTACTCACCTTATATCACTTTTGAAATTTTGTCGACCTGCAGGTCCGAGTTGCTGGCCCCAGTTGTCCTGCCCGTGGGCTCGGCAGAAGAACTTTGCTTCATTGTCAGCCCAGTCCAGTCTAAAGGGAATCAATCAGCCTCACAATCATCAAATCAACTCCTGAATCAATCAGCCCCAGAATCAGTCAGTATCACAAAAGCTTCGTGCAATGATACAAGGCAGGGGAAGTGCGCGTTTAGGCGCCGGTCTTTGTTTCGTGGTATGTACTAGCAATTTGTTCCCTCGATTTTTGCCTTCTCGTAGAATTTCAAAACAGAGTAGAGGTGTGTAACGTATGAAAAGGAAGTTTCGCTCAGAGACCATGAACCGCTGGATTCGCCTTTTCGCTCGGTTTCAAGATTGCAATAGCAGCAGCACGTGTTGCTTCCCAAGAATCTTCAGGTCATATCAATTAAGAGAAGAAAGCTTAGAAGTAAATATATTTGAAATATTTGGCCAGGCACGGGGAGGAAAGTGTTGAAAATTGTCGGGCTACTCGCTAAGGCTTTGTTCCCCGCCAGTGCTACTAGGCTGCGCCGGCGCACAAAGCCGGAAGCCTTGCAGGACCTATGTTTGTAAACAGGAAAAGCATCTATAGGTGTTACTCTATGTGGTAAGCCTTTAGAGTCTTACTGAATATGGTTCAGCCTCCTGAGATAAAATGTCTGTGCTATATAGGTTTCAGTACGAAAGGAAGATGCAAAGCGCTGTACTTTGGTCGTTATTTAGGGTCGCATTACTCTAACAAGAAACACAATGGGGTTCATGAAGCCTCAGGACGCTGATGGTTAGTATTGTTGTGAAAGTCGTCTG
Organism: Rhipicephalus appendiculatus; assembly: GCA_030522465.1. Classification (NCBI taxonomy): domain Eukaryota; kingdom Metazoa; phylum Arthropoda; class Arachnida; order Ixodida; family Ixodidae; genus Rhipicephalus; species Rhipicephalus appendiculatus. The sequence goes on along the minus strand of JALIZH010025966.1, from coordinate 38,877 downwards.
TGCAGCCTTAAAGGAACCTGGCACGAAATTTACAAACTCGAGATATTAGTGCCGTTTGATTGACCTACATACGTGGATACTTCTGACCGAAGATTAGTGGCAAATATTGCCTGTACAACATTTCAATTTGGCGTTAAACTAAACGAGACTAGAAACCTGGGTTGGCAGCACCTCGCGAAATTTCCACCAGTATGACGTAGATCGAGGACTCCTTGGGATATTCGATGAGTAAAGCAAATATTGGCGACATCAGGAACAAGTTTGTGGGACGGACAAACTGACTAGTGGATATCAAGGGGCGCACAAATTACGACTGGAGCCTGACGGAATCGATTGTTCCTCGCTGTGTTGTCGTGCTGCTCTCAAGGTAGTTCTGGCTTTTTCAGCCAGTGGTTTTTTAAAAGCGAAGCTCTTAAAGCTTCAGGTAAAACGTCGCGTGTCCGCAAAAAACCCTCCATGCCGTTGCTTATCAGCCGCACCATCCGATGCTGAGGGACACGAAAGCGAATGAAACGAACAGTTACCGGCAATCACACAAACATTGCAGGCTCCTCGAATACTAGTTACAGTCGGTACACGGTACACAAGCGTCGATCCCCGTTTGATAAAATCACCGAGGCACAGGCTTCGCTGCACTTCACCGCACACCGACAGACACTGCCGTTGATTATCACACGGCTTTCACGCACCGAAAAAGCAACGCTATTCGCAACACATCCAGTCGAACGCTGAAGGAACTCAAGTGATATGCGTATGCGAAAATCGGCACCCGCGCACATTGTTTACGTTGCCATGTTCTTTCCACGAAGTGAATAGCAGTGGCAAGCGCTTAGAGAGCTCATAAAAAGCTCCTGCGCGTTTTTGACGGCGAGATAAAGATTTCTGTTATGTGCGAGGGGGGTAGATATGGTGAGCACAAGAGGGGCGCGCGATTAAAGAAATTACTGATGTCGTTTTAGTTACATCATAAGATGAGTTGATGTAGATAATACTGCTTCCCAAGCAATCGCAAGCTGTGCCTGTCGCTCAAGCCTTCGTGTGCTAATTCCTGTCGTCTGCTACGATAAGGGCCTGCAGCGGGGTCTTCTTGGCTACGCCATGATTTCCAGGTCAAGCTGTTACTGCATCGCATAAAATAAATATCCACCTGTGAAATTATCCTTAACTAGTATTCTCACGCGAAGTGAAATGGCAGTTAAATGTCAAAGGAGTATGAACTCGGTAAAGGTTTGTTTATACTTGAGCATCGAGAGCTTTTAGACACATCTTCGTTGTCATTTCAAATTACTGGAGCCGTTTCTTCCTGACTGCTTGCCATATAAACACGCTCTGCTTCGATTTCCTAGCGGTGAAGCTCGAGATAGCTATCTTTCTTTGTAATTTCATCCACAATCAGATACAGCCCTATTTCGTTGTGATTTGCAATGGACGCACCCGCTCTGTATCGACCTAATGTGTATAGCGACAGGTGCCTTTCAGAGAGCGTGCCTGTTGTCAATCAAAGCTAATCCAACTAGACAAGTTGTGGAACGACACAATCGGCTTAATAGGGGCTAAGTGAAATGCTCCGCTTAAGTTCATTCTCCACAGGGTGTAGATGAAGTCCTTCTGTGATACTATTTCGTGGTAATTTCGACCAATGCTGCATACATCAACATGAGTTGGGTGTTTCATTCGAAGAAATTGGACGCAACCCAACAAGATAAAAAAATGTTGACCATATCTCGCGCCGCTTTCAACTTCAACAGTCAATCATATAGCTCTTCTATTCCAACCAAAACCACAATGCAAGCAAAGAGAAACTTTTACATGCAGAGTTTTTCGCTATTGATACCCATTAGGCTTCTATAATTACTTCGGCTCCAAGATTGTTGGGTGCCTGCGAGTATAAATCTTATCCATTGCGAACAAGAGAGACAACACACGACACTGAAGGCGGCGAAATAAAGTAAAACACGCGTGCGAGTAGCAGGCAGTCTTACATGACCGTGAACAAGCTCGAAATCAGCCACGGTACCCAAATACCCCGCCGCGGCTGCATTTTCTAAACACTCGTAAGAGTGATCCGGACCACTCTTGAGATTTCTTTGTAGGCACGAGATATTAACGCGATAGCGTTAAAGAGCTCGTTTCGCAGAAATTCCGGCGTCGGTGTCGGCGTCGTTGGTTGTGAGCGAAAAATCATCATCTTGTCCGTGACCGAAAAATCGAGGAAGATGCAAATGAAACAAATAATAAAAATTTTCGGGTCCGAGTGAGGATCGAACCCGGGTCGTCTGCGTGGCAAGCAGGTGTTCTACCACACAGCCATGCCTCTGCTTGGAAGTACTGTGAAAATAACTTCCTCTGCTTGGAAATGCAGTGAAAATAACTTTCATGCTTCGCAAACGCAAGCGTCCTTTATATAGGCGTCGCAATATAACATGTAATAACCCAGGAATATTGCGTGGTACAAGCGTACATTGTCATCGGGCGTCAGAATATGTGACTATCATAACGATTTCATAGTTTAAAGCCAGCCACCCATTACTAACGGCGCACACCTTACTGCGCGATTTCCCTTAACACCACGTAGTGGGTGCATAGCAAGTTCGAAAACATTTGCCATATTTGCCGCGCATAATTGCTCCTGGTTTAAAGGCATGCTACCCATTACATACTATGCATTAAGTGATTAAAGGGACAGGATATCGCTATCGCGGTCAACTCCTAAAGGCGAAGATTAAGGGTCCCCCCAATTTTTGTTGTGCATATTGATGCTTCGTGAATCCACATACAAACCTTTTTCGGGGACGTCAGCAAATATAGCAACTGCATCACCATCGCGGGCATGTTCCTGGGCAGTCGCAGCGCACATTATCGCGGCGGCCGATGTGATAGCGATGACCTCTTAAGACGCCTTGTCCGCTTCGTGATGCCGCTTACGGAGCAAAATGGCTCTTACGTGAAAATTTGATCGTTATATAGTTTTTTAATAGGGCCCCGGTACTTTTCGCACGTTTTAGCTCTAGTGTCATGATGATGTTTTTTTTGTAGTTTGACTTAATTTCTTTTAATTGTCAGTAACCTTTTTTTTCATTGTAATTTTCCTCTTTCTGGTTTTTTGGGCGCACACTACACGCTCAGAATGACGCTAAAATGATGTTAATCAGCATTACCATAATTTTTCCTGAAACAATATGCTTCAAAGCAAAGTGACAGCTGTATTCACATATAGCTCGCTAAAGAATTCTTGCTGCTATCATCGCACCGTTTGGCAGACGGCACCTTTGTAATGAACCTGTCCTCTGTAGCTCCACTTTGACGCAAGTTGCAATGCTACAGTGCGGAGTACTTGACAGGCAAGAGTCTCACAATGACATGGAAGCCCTAAACTGTGTTGCAGTGGAAATATTGTTGTGCAGAAAACTGTGTCGCACTTCGTGCCGAAACCACCTGCTTGCTGTTTGTGGATCAAAACTGACATTTTTTTTTACCTCCTGACATCTGGTATTTTCGCGTGGTAGCACCTGAGCAGCGATGCATATGGTACTTGCAAACCGACATCAATGAAAGAGAAGTAAAAGGGCCCTATACCACGTTTTGAAGATGGTCCGAAAATGCAACCGATCAGCACTCAAGGATTTTGTGAAGATGCGAGCGAAATATTCTCGCTTTGCATGCTGTAGAGAACTTGTAATTTAATGTAAAACACGGCTAAAAATTTCTTGCTTTCTTGTCGGCAAACTATGCTACAAAGCGGGCTGCCTACACAGTATACGCGGCACTGACACAGCCATCGGCTATTTTCATGACTGCAAAAACATCCTGAGTCATACTTCTGTTGTGCATATTAAGCCTAATGAATAAAATATATGAACGTCCGTATCTTCAGAAACATCTAAAAAGTATATCATCATTGCACTTGCGACCTCGATCGACTGTCATCTGCTAAATATTTGTTGTTGTTTTTCTTATGCACACGTGAGGCAGCATTTTGCATGCTACTTGCAAGATTTTGAAGCAGTACGTGCTTGAATCGGTCACTTCTCTTCTAGGGAGCCTGCTACCAGAGCTCGCTTGTAGGCCTTGCGCAATAGGGTGTCAATATTCTTGACGTCAATTCCAGTCAAGAGTGAGTACGGCACATAGTGACTCTGGAGACAACTAAGGCTCATACGAGGTGCAGTGCGTCCGCCTCCCCCATGCCTCTTGTTCCGGATATTATTCTTCGGAGCATGTGCGTGGCTTGCTCCATCGTCGACGTTAGCTTTTTTTATAAGGATGGTGCTGGCTCTGTTTTGCTGGTAGTTCATTCCAAGTACCTTAATGCTGGGAGACGGGGAAATTACGTGGCCTTCTAGATGGATGGTTATTGTGGGTGAATCGGGTTTGGGCTTTTTGCCGGGAATGACAACTAGTACTTCCGACTTCTGAGGGGCGCAAGCCAGTCCGCATCCCTTTGCATAGCTGTTGATGACATCAGCCGCTGCTTGCAGTCTATCCTCCATCTCTCCCATGGAGCCTGTAGAAGACCAGACGATAATGTCGTCTGCGTAAAGCCCATGTATCCCTGGGATCTCGTTTAGCAGAGGAGGCAGTCCAATCAGCGCGATATTAAAGAGGAGAGGAGACACGACCGCGCCCTGTGGGGTTCCTCGAACTCCAAGCGTAAAAGCGTCTGTTGCCTTATCTCCTATTTTCAGGACAGCCTTGCGGTCCGTCAAGAAGTCCTTTATATAATTGTACGTCCTGGCACCACAGTCCAGTGTGCTGAGATTGGAAGGTATGGTCGTATTTTTCACATTGTCGAACACTCCTTTCATATCTAATGCAAGGATGGCCGTGGGTGAGTTACGTGTGACAAGTGTCATCACCTCTTCTTTGATTTGCAGTAGTACGTCTTGATTTGAGAGATGTGGGCGAAATCCGACCATCCAATGGGGCAATTTGTTTTCTTCTTCCAGGTAGGCTTGCAGTCTGTCCAATACGATGTGTTCTAGCAATTTTCCTACGCAGGAATTAAGAGAAATCGGGCGCAAGTTTTCGATGTCGTAGGGTTTTCCAGGCTTCGGTATGAATCTCACTATGCGGTCTTCCATTCTTGAGGGATTTTGCCAGATTTCCAAACGTTGTTGAGATGCTGTGTAAGTTCGACAGGTCGTCCAGATTTGCTAGGATCTTATTAGAAATCTTATCTGCTCCTGGAGCCGTGTGCTTGCGGAGCTTTTGCATGGCTGCGGTAGCCTCCCACAGCTGTATATCCTCGTCCAACCCTGCGTTAGGCTGGCCCGAATACGTTGGCAGGGGTTCCGTGGGTTGCTCCGACAAATACCTGCGTTTGAGAGCCATTAGGACATCATCTATGCTTCCCGGGTACTCATGTATAACATTGGCAATGCCATGTTTGGATTCAGTTTTTGAATTACAGAGGTTTCTCATGTACCGAAGGAGTCTCCAGGCCTTGGCTGAGCGGGACGTGCAGGCTGTCACAGAGAGAATGCCAGTTTTCCTTAGACAGTGATGCTGCATATTTTTCTGCTTCATCCGTGAGCAGCGCAATTCATCGTATAAGCCTATTGTTGTGTTTTTGTCTCTTCCGTCTAAGCAGCAATCCCCTTCTAGCTTCCCAAAGATGGAGTAGGTGGTTGTCTATGCTGGGGGGTGATAGTGTTGGTTTGCAGCACTTTGGTATGCTTTTTAATGACGTCCTGCAGCTGTCGTATCCACTCTATGACATTCACATTTGCTTCCGTCTCTGTGGCATTTGATCTGCTGCCTCGCTCTTTCCGGAAGCTCGTCCGGTCTGTGAGCCTGGCTTGGCCTAATCTGACGCTGTAATCTCTGCCCGCAATGGTGATCGCAAGGAAAGCATGGTCACTTCCTAGGTATTCATCCAGGTGTTTCCATGTTGTGCGAGGTGTCTTTCTGGTGAACGTGAAGTCAGGAGCTGTGTCCCTGGTGACATTCGTTCTTATTCGTGTGGCAGTGTTCGGATCAGTTACGAGAGACAAATCGTGCTCCTCTATCAGCGCGTAAAGCTTGTTACCTCGCGAGTTCGACTAAACGTAGCCTCACAGCGTGTGAGCAGCATTGAAGTCCCCCGTGACGACCAACTGGTTGTTTCCTGCTTTACGTATGACCTGTTCCATTACTTTCTGCAGAATTAAGGGCGGGCATTTCGGTCTGCAGTAGACATTCAAGTGGAAGAGTGGTGCCAGCTTTTTCGCACCTTGGGGGTTGATTTCGATTAAAATACCGATGGGGTTGTCTGTTCTTGAGGGTGTTGGATTGCTACGACCTTTTTGCTTACAAAGGTGCGGAGGCTGTTGTCTGCTTCATTGGTGTATACTTTGTATCCAGGCAGCCTAGCCACGGTGTTCGTTTCTTGTAGTGCAATCACATGAGGCACGGGGTGATCCGTAGACGTTGAGTATTGCGTGAGCGTGGTTTGCTTGTTTTTGTATCCGCGACAATTCCATTGCCATATTGTAATATTCTTCCCTCGGACAGTGGACGAATTAGGCTGATTCATCCTGAATATTTGCGGCTTGACCTGTGGCGAGGTCAGTGTTTACAGTTTTAGTGCCTATCTTGGCCTTGGACACTTCCATGGCAGTGACCCGCTCCTCCAGTCTCATAAGGTGAGACGTTATTTGCTGTAGTGTTTCGTTACCCTGCTGGTTCTGTGGTTGTTGGGCCGCAGTAAGCTGCTGTATTTGTTGCTGTGTCTGTTGGTGTTGCTGCTGCATTTTTTGGCCTTGAGCTGCTAGAATAGGCTTGATTTCATCTACCGTACCCTTTGACGCGTATGTATCAGGGAGAGCGGTTGGTTGAGAGTGCACTGGCGGGGGAGTTTCAGTTGTAGAGGTGGTTGGTTTTGGGGTCTTGATGGGTGTGTTGTTTGGACGGGAACGATTCTTTAGTGGGAGTGGAAGCGCCGCTAGAGCAATGCTTCAATTTTCTACCTTAGTAGTTATGTTCTGGAGAGCCGTGCGGAGGGAAGCCAGCTCTTTTTTTAGCTGCGCATTCTCTTCCTGCAATCTGGGAACTGTTTGTGTTAGTGTATCCTGAGCTCCGGGAGGTGTTTTCTCAGCCCAGCTCACCTGAAGTGTTGACTGCTGCGAGCTGCTTCCTCCCTCTCCTCTCGGCGTGCTGGGTGTCCGTTGTCGAGAAGGCGTCCTCCGCCTCGAGTTGGACCCTTGCCTGGAGCTACTCCTGTCTTTGGAGGCTCCCCGGGTGGGGTGCCTGCTCGGCCTTGAACCGGACCTGGAATGCGCTTGCCCTTTCCGCGGACCCGGCGAAGGGGACCTAGGGCGCTGGGCCGGCGACGAAGACGGTTGGGCAGCAGGCTTCGTCCGATACACTGGCGGAAGGAACCGTTTCGGGCATGGTTTGGCGGCCGTGGTATGAGCACCGCCACACAATCCGCATGTGGGTGGCACTCATGTTGCTCTCCGGAGAGAGTCACACCAAAGTCTTTGCATCTCGGAGTTTCCGGAGAGTTCGGGCAGACGTCTGCGCGATGACCGGACTGGTCACACTGTACAGTACGCTACCGTGCGTTTGTACAGCTAGCATCTGATGAGCACTCTATGTAAGTAGATATAAAACGGTACTTTTTTACCCTTGAAGGTGATTACTAGGGCGGAGGAGCTGCCCAAGCGGCGTAAGGAGAGGACTTCGTAGCCCGGTGCCTCGATGACCGCCCAGACCTCCTCGACGGAGCAGTCTATTCCGATATTGTAGATTACCCCTTTGCAGGAATTGTCAGGCGCGACAGGGTAGGCCGCGACTTCGTACGTGTTTCCTCCAACGTTGATCTTCTGTAGCGTTTCAAGAGCTTTTTTTATGGCAGGGGACGGTGTGCTCACGACGATGAAGTTTTGTTCTTTGTCGATAAGAGGTTGGAAGGGCTTGGGACTGTTTGGAATACCGGCCTCGCGGGCGATGGCGTCTGTCAGATGCATGGGGTTGATTTTAGCCAACGGAAGACCGTTCCGGGGGGCGGATCCCCACCTTGTAGTCTTCTGTCGGAAGCGGTGGCTGTTTAGGCTGACGGGGCCCTGAGCTTCGGTGGAAAGGCGACTTGGGTGGCGTTTGGTCTGGGGCTATCACTGAGGGGCGTTGCGGCGTAGGCGAGCGGCGGTTTGCCCGGCGGGTGACTTCAATCCACGGACTCGAGATGCTCTTGTCGTCCTCTTCGGGAATAGTGGCGGCCTGCACGTTGTGCGAATCCATTGTTTCCTCCTCGGAGCTCCCGACGGACAGCTGGTGGACATCTGCAGGGGGGCGTATCCTGATGCGAGGCAGCCATCGCCGCGGCGGCAGCTGCTGATGTTTGTCGTAGGCTTATCGGCCCTTCGCCACCTCAGAGTTTAAAGCGGCCGTAAAAAATTAAATATCGGGCCTACAGCTTCAAACTTGGTGTACTTTGGATACTGGTGATCTTACGACCGCGATGCAATAGTCTAAGTTGGTCCACGGGGTGATTTCCCCTCAGGTAATTCGGGTTTTCACCGGAGCCGATGTTAAGTCCGTCCGATGCCGCAACACCGGAACCGGAAGTCTCGAAGCGATGGAGGCTAGCGATTGAGAGGTGATATTGTTCGTGCGTTTGTGGGTGCCTGTGTGTGTGTGTGTGTGTGTGTGTGTGTGTGTGTGTGTGTGTGTGTGTGTGTGTGTGTGTGCGTGTGTGTGTCTGTGTGTGCGTGCGTGCGTGCGTGCGGATATTAGGGTTTTTAGCTTGTACGTATACTTCTTTACGTTACCGTGTTACCGGATACCGGAAGGAATCTGCGCATGCGCGGGCCTTTACGGAACGTAGACTTTTTATGGAACGTAAACTACTCGCCGGATAGGCTTTACGTTTGCGGCCCTACGTCGCAAATCCACCTTCGTTCGTGGCTACGCGCGATATTCAATTTGCGGAGACTCCTGCCGCCGAGTCAAAATAAGCCGAAGTGCGAATGCGAATTGCGATCACCTTGTTTCAGCCGACTTACCGAAGCTAGAGTGACGTAAACGTGAGAGGCCTAAAGCGCCTAAAGCCCCCCGACAGGCTGGATAGGTGGCGACATCTAGCGGCGTCAATGTGAAACAGGCAAGCACAAAAATTGTTATTGCAGAAACATCACGCATTTTACTCCTTGCGTAAATGCCTTGCAGTGAAATAATTATGAATGAGTTGCCTTCTTCATCATTTTCTCCCTCAAATACTCGATGAAAAGAAACGTGTTAATGACTGTCGTTGCACGAAGCGTCACAAGATGTCGACACCATCGTCGCTAACCCGATATTTTTGCACCCTTTTTCGTAAACCGAGACACTGTACACGCTAAAAACCTCTGTTATTATTTTGCCCAAGCGATTATTCAATCTTTTCTAAATCAAGTATAGTTTAAATGCAGTTATCATCACCATTTGGTGGTTTGCGCAAACGTAAAGGTTTATGTTTACGCACGCACGTAAACGTTTACGCATGAGGAGCTAAAACTTTTCTGCAGCATGCGTTCCGGTAAGACGGAAAACGCAATCCGGTAACCGGTAAGCACGGTAACGTAAAAAAGTATACGTACAAGCAAAAAGCCCCGATTGCTGAAGCTTATAGGTCCCCAATTTTTGGTCACAGTAGTACAATATAGTCTTGAAAACGCACCACAGCCACGAAGAGGTACAGCCACGTGCTGACGCCGCACTCGTCGGAACTGGAAGTAGTGGCCAACACATTTTAAGAAAAAGAGAACAAAAAGTATTCAAGGCCATGGCATGTGCTGACGTAACTTCTTGTTCCGTTTGGCCCTCCTACTTCCCCTCCCCCCACTTATATAGGCTTCGGCCTTCTATTCAGGATTCAGAAAGCACTCCGCGCCTGCGATAAACGACTTGCAATTCGACATATGATCGAGAAAAAAAGAGAAAAGGAATATAGGAAAGGTACGGAGGTTAACTTGACTACGTCCAGTTTGTTATCCTACACATGGAGAGGTGAATAGGGGAGTGAAAGGGAGAAAGAAAGAAACAAGGAGAGACACATTTCACACCACACACACAGTCAACGTTTTCGAAAAATTTAAGGTGTGACATTCATGGGGCCGCTGGATCCAGTAGTGAGGTCATCCAACGATTACTCGGAAAGGTGTTGCAGCGGCCCCTTAAAGCAATGATGGCAGCTTTAAGATTGTGTACAGCTGCTCAAAGTTGTTCCTTTGCTCTTTTCAAGACTATGGGTACAAGGTGGAGTTGGTAATCAACGTATACTTTACGACAATTTGGCGTCACTGTAGAAGTTTACTGAGTTTACATACGTTGATTCAGCATATGTGGAGATTGAATGTCTATCATTGTGTACTGAGATTTCTTCCATTCGATGTGTGAATGCATTTTTTTTCTTTCGAGACCTCCATCCTTGTCCAAGAGGAGGGTGGTTGGACTTATCGAGCAAGAACACCTGTTTGTGGCTTAAGTTGTCGCCGTTGAGTTACACGCAAGCTGCTGAGGAGTGTCGTGCCAGTGAAGGGCGCTTGGCTGTGATCAACAACTCTTCATTGTCCTACACTCTCGCACTACTTCTCGCTCCAAGCAATGGTAAGTAGACCTCACATGTGCCCGCTATTTTGTGTCCATACTGCAGATATTGCGTTCAGATAAGGAAGTATTAAACATACAGTAAAAGCTCGTTAATTCAAACTCGGTTCATTCGAACTTACGGTTCATTCGAAATCACGCCCTGGTACTCGCACAGCCCTGTGTATTTCTATGGGAGAAAACTCCCTATAAATCGAACGCGTTGTTATCCACAACGGTTAATTCCAACTGGGAGCCACGTGGCTTTCATCGTTCTTCGCACAATTCGACCCAGAGTGATGACAATGTGTTGCACAACCAAACCAAATTTACTAGAGATGCAAAACAACAAATTGCAGCATTTCTCCGCAGATAAAAATTCGGACGCTGCGGTGGAGTTCTTGGGCAAGCTGCAAACGATGCTCATGGAGTGGCGACAGAAATAGAGCAAGCAAATGTAACTTGCTGATTACTTTTACTTTTGACTGCGTCAACCCTTCCATCTACAAATAAGCGTAGCATAATGGGCTGTCAGCGCATTGTGTATCGTTCGTTCTCTGTTCTCGTCGTTTAAGCGCTGTTTTTTTCTTTCGTTATCCAAAATCCACTGGACCAACATCATTCGCTGCTAAATCAACGTGTTTTGGAGCATAAATAGCGTCATATATTTCGACATTAAGGCTCACTGCTCTCATGCATGTCGCTGCTTGTTTCTCATGCATCACTCACGGATCAATCAATTATGTTCGCTGTCAAAGCTCCATGAACTAAATTCACGAAATCACCTGCCACAGACGTGTGGTTCGCCTAATTCGTGATAACGAGTCCAGAAATAGCTTCTTTGGGTTCTGTCCACACAGTGTGGCGCGATCTCCGCTCATTCTAGCGCCCGCCCGCTAATTCGAACTCCGCTTAATTGGAACAATTTTATAGTCCACTTCGAGTTCAAGTTAACTAGCTTTTACTGTACTAGTTGACTGTAGCAATGACCAGACGTGCCGTCATGTGTTCAAACATAAACAAAGACAACATATCTTTATTAGAGATTTCTGAATGTTTAAAATCTCAAATACAAATAGATTATTTTATATTTTTTTATTTGATCTATATTCGAATAAAAAAAGCACATATTTGTATGTTGCTGAACATTGGGCCATAGGCGCATGATAGAAAAAAATTGGTCGGAAATATTTGAATGAGCAATGGTTTTTGAGCGTTGTGCATCATTTTGACCGTAGAACATCATTAATGCATCCTCCTTTTAAACCTACTACTGTTAAAGCATAATTTCAATTAATCCCCAACGAAGTCGGTGCAAAGCCTAATATATTCATTGCCGTATTAGCTCGTGCTGCGCCTAACGTTTAGGGCATACCGTAACCAGGTTTTGTCACGCGAGGGTCAACTGTGTACCTAAACTCGTGGTACAGGTGACACCACAATTTTCTGCAATATTCCTTCCGTGTCTTCGGTAAATATCCAGAACAGCCAGTTAACCATTTCGACATCAACACCACTGTGGCAGTTTCTTTACAGATCAGGGCCGCAATGCTCTTAAGGTGCGGTGACGGTCATATATGAAAGCACCAGTAAGACACAACCCTATCACGTTTTTATTGTGATTGGGCTGTGCATGTATTCAGCTACCTGCTTGGCAGCGCGTGTGGCACAGCACCGTTGTAAACGTACTGCACGGTTCTGACCCTTTCCCTACCGAGTCTTTTGTTCAAAAAATGTTACAAAAATACTGTTTTTTTGTCTTTTTGATTCTACATGTCTTCGAACAACTAAAAACTATTATTTAAAGAACCTTGATTCCCGCATACAAGAGATATTTTTTTTGAAAATATGCAGAGCATTGCTTCACAGCACAGCACCACAAAAAGTGACCTGAATACTCCAATCTTCGGTGTAGAAAATTGAAAAAAAAAATTAAAAGCGAAAAAAAAAAGCACAGGGACAAGAGAGCCCGTGATAAAAGAAAAAAAAACTTTGACATGCCGGTCAGGCTTTGTTTACATCTATCGGCGTCCACTGATGGTACAGTAGAGCCGCGCTCGTCGTCCGAATCCCGATGATTTAGCGAAAATGTGCTGCTGTGTGTAGCCGCTTCCACACTCAGGTCAACAGGAGTCCCTCTTCGTTGCATAAAGCTTTGGTAAACGCGCATTTTTTTTCTTTTTCCTTTTTAATGGAGCTGTTGCCAGCACCGCGCGCCGCTCGCGCGCCGAGGCGGGACTCCATTGTCTAATTCCACTAACCAGAATCACTGCCTTTCTCGGCCTAAATGCATGATTTGAGTGTCGTCTAAATTGTTTTTTTACCGCGCCACCTGTTCCAATCAAATATATCTAAGCAAAATGACAAAGGATGGTTGAACTGCGATGCCGCCAAACACTTCATTCAGCCTGGACGAGCCCAGCTCGTCTTCGGTAGAGAAATGGTTAATTAGTCATAACAGGGAACAGCGCAGACACGGGACAAGAAAGACAGACAGGACTTGGCGCTGGCTAATAACAAGAGCTCCGCCCCCCCTCCTCCTTTCCTTTGGTTATTGCCGTTTCCCAAGAAGCGTATATATGCGCACCTACGATATAAACGCTCATGTTAGCCAGTGTCATGTCCTGGCAGTATTTCTAGCCCGTGTCTGCGCTGTTACCTGTCGTGAAGCGATGCCAACAAGCTCAAGTTTATACCCTTTTAATGGTTAATTAGCCTCAGGCCAAACGCACCGTGCCGTTTTTTGCAATATCCACGTCGGGATGGGCGAATAGTAAATTTCAGGTTCGAAAAAAATAAGAATTCCGTCTAATAATTTCGACTCGACCAGTTCGAAGACTATATATCACCTAGTATGAAGAAAAATGAACATTTCTGTCATGACACAACTAAATTGCCGAACACTTTTAGAAATCATAAATGGGCTGGTGTGCATATTACTCCTTCGGTTCGAGGCAGAGTGGAAGCAACATTGAACCCAGCATTCGAATAGCAGTTGGGTGCAAGTTATAAGCGGTAGAATCTATAACATTTTACAAGTTAACTCTCCTTAGCATATATAAGCCCGTACAATAGGCTTTTAAACTCACAAATAAATACCAATCTGGTTCCACGGAATATGTAACTTTGACCTTCATGTGTGGCCTACATTTAACCTTCATCTTTGGCCTCGTGGTAGTGCGACCTCCTCTAGAGAGCTGGTTTGACGGCATAGCGGCCTCGCTGGAGTAAAACCATTTTTTCAGGTAGTTACACGCAGTGAAATATATGTCCATTCGTTTGTTTCGAATAGTTTGAAATTTCGGAAATTTGCCATTCGTGTCTACCCATGTCTAGTTAACTGCCATACCCATGCAAGGCCACGAGAAATGTAGGTAGCAAGAACACTTTGATGGCAAGTGCAAACACATGGCAGAGCAAGCACTCCAGCGGCGATGGAGTGAACAGTTAATACGGTAGACGCAACTAGATAAGAAGCAGTGGTTCCACTCGCCAGCAGGTGTGGTATCTCTGTAATTAAATGGTGCCAATTTTCACTCAGTAATAGCGGCTGACTGAACAGACCTGTACAGCAAGCACTTTGGACAACGCCAGACATAGGACCTGTCTGCTGGTTCAGGAGAGACAAAATTTTTAAAGCGCTTTGGTGGAAAGAAAAAAAATAAAGAAAATGCCTCGTAGTAGTTACTATAGGACATGGCATTTATTTCTATAGCAGTGGTGCATATAAGGAGACGCAACTCCCTACACCCGGCGTACATTTGCAGCAGAAAAATAATCGCACTTTAGTTGAGTCACATTTGCTTAATTATGTAAAGAGAAGTCGGCAAAGGGTACAAAACATGATGTTTCTCACCTCTCGGTAGTTTCACGCCAGTTCGACCGCTTCTGGATTGGACTACAGAGGTCGTCCGGAGGTGTCTACCAGTGGGAGACCGGTGAGCCGTTGCGGGAATTCGCCTGGCATCCCCGGACGGACTACAGGCACAGCGCAGGCACACTCTTCGTCGATCGATATTCCGTTCAAGGGGGTCTCTCGATGCGATATTCTCTCGAGGATCCAAGTCGAAAGCTTCCGTATATATGCCAAGCTCCCCTTCGAACAGGTATGCTATGTGGTTTTTTTTCGCTGTGACTCTAGTGTTGCTTTCATTCGAGTGCTTTGCAGTATTCATGGGCGTTTGACCACGTGTCATCGCATCTGTTTTATGTCCGATGTCCGTTTACTGCGGTATTGCACCAGCTGGTACTCTCTTATTGTGACTCACTTCATCACACAACTTAATACAGTGCAACCTTGGTGATACGATTAGGGCTCGTACGAATTTCGGGGTGATACGAATTTCGCTGTGCTCCCGGCCTAGGCCCGTCTTCCTCGAATGCCATGGAATACGCCTGTTTCGAACCGTTACTCGCCCCGCGACGTTTGATACGAACTTGCGCTACCGTGCAGGTTCGAAAAGGTGCTGCCTGCGCTGCCGCGGAAGACACGGCAATCGCGCGCGGCTGCGAAATACCCAAGCGTGGACATTCGCACCGCGCTGCCAGTTTGTCAGGATCGGCCATAAGCAGCGCGTGCTATATGCTTCAAGACTGTGCGCGCGAATCTTGGAGGGCCTAATGCGCCTTCACGTGCCTTCCAGTTTAGATTACAGGTGCCGTTGGCGTCGCTTTTTTTTTAACTCCCGACGCGTCGACGTCTGCTGCTGTGCTCTAGGCAGCGATGTTGTACTGTGTTCACACCTGCTGCAGCGTCCTCTCTATCAGACGCCCTATGGAAGGCGGACAAGGACCGGAACAGGAAGGGGACAGTCTTGGAGAAGGAGCTAGGCCTGGAAAGGAGAACATGCGCGATTGTTGGGAGCGCGCACACCTGCCAGCTCTCCGAGTTGCACAGGAGACAAATTTTCAGTAAACCTCCCCATATTGCGGGTGCGGCTGTAAACCTCCCGAAAGCATCCCCCCGCACCATCGCGATAAGAAAATAACAACAAAGGACAGTGGTTCTAAAATTTTCTGGCCTTCATCTATTGTGTGCAAAGCGCTTTTTAGGTCACTTTCTGCACAGTATTGTAGTGTCATGCGGAAACGCGTACTAAGATAAGGAAGGGGCAACTAACGTTCTCGGGTCGCAACGCATCTGGATCCGCTCACGCGCCGTATATTTACGAGTACAAGTATGATCGTTGACTTCTAGAATCTTTACTGGCAATCATTCAGAGCTGTTCATGATGTTGCTGCGACCCAGAGAAACAATAAGTGAAAATGTACGCTAGTTTTGTTTTGTTGCATATTCATTTTCCATGTTTTCTGGTAATACGAATTTCGGATGATGCAAGTATTTTTCCTTACCCCGCGAGATTCCTATCACTGAGGTTTCACTGTACTCTGCCATGCTCTACTCGCTTTTAATGCCACCCACTCTGTAATTCTAATTGATCGCCTGCAATAGTGAATTTCCAGCGTGACCGTGTCGCTTCGCATCGAGTACATCCATTTTTTTTCTACTAGAAGACTCGATGCTTCGCATCAGGTGCTCCTAGTATTTTAATTTCCACATGCACATTGTTCCGTGTTACAGCCTCAAAGACTTCTTACAATCACTTATCATAGACGTTGTCACAAGGAGCAAGATTCAACTCAAGGTTACTAACTTGCTTGGTGTTTGTATATTGACACGTGTATATACGTGAAAGACAATGACGATGGAGATGTTTTTCAGACTCCGGCTAGTGGGACAGTAGGTTTCGGAGAGAAAGACGAAGAAGACGTTTTCTGTACAGCTGATCTTGAACACGCTGTTTCGCTGTCGCAAGTTCTTCGTGTCTTTTGTTCGCGTTGCATCGCGACAATATGGAGTGAAGTAGGGAAAGTTTGTGTGTAGTATTTCAGAAAAGAATGAATGCGAAAGTCATTAAACAGACTGCGACTTGGGCAATGAGCGGAGGAGAATGTGATTATTCTTAGAGGATGTTCTTGTAACTGCAATATAGGTTCAAACGAATATTTTTCGAGGGGCTTGTTTCTTTGTTAGAGACAACCAAATGAATCCACCTGACAGTTAGGCCAAGTAAAGCTTAGGAGACATTAATTGTTTTCTCTACAGTGGTATTTAGGAGAGATATTAAGGTGAATTAAACTGGGTCCACCCTTTCCGTCGGTGTGATCAACATTCGAACTATGTTGCGAATACGCTTACTAAGTCAATAATGTATGTTAAACCCCATTTTCACAGCAATGATCTAGGCAGATATGAAATGAAGAATACAGGAAAAAAATTCTTAATTCGACCCCTGTTAATTCAGAAAATCGGATAATTCGGACGTGTTATAGCATGCGTATTGTCTAATGGCATCAGAGTTAACTATCCTTAATTTGGTCATATTTGACCGCAACCGGGTTTATTCGGGCGAACCTCGGATCGGCGCCAGGCTTGAAGAGCCACAAATCTTTCGCGTAGAAGAGCAGACAACCGAAACAGCGGCGGGCAGGCGTGGTCGCACATCAACAATCCTACCACAAACGCGTTCTTGGCGACAAAGGGTTCAGCGGTTGCGGCAAACTTGTTTGGTTTTACAGCGAGAGCTGTTAGGAGATCAAAACGGCAGTGGGTAGTTTTCCGCCGCCGCCGCGGCCAGTGGTGTCCGTAAGCACTATCCCACGAAACTGGAAAAACAAAATTGGGGGGACCCTTAAGCTTCGCCTTTAAGAGTTGAACGCGATAGCGATATCCTGTCCCTAGTCCGTACTTCAATCCCTTAGTGCACACCATGTAATGCGTAGCATGCTTTAAACCACGAGCAATTACGCGCGGTAAATGCGGGAAATGTTTTCGAAGTTGCTATGCACCCACTACGTGGTCTTAAGGGAATACGCGCAGTAACGTGTGTGCCTTTTGTAATGGGTGGCCAGCTTTGAACCACGATGTCATTATGATATTCACGTGTTCTGACGCCCGATGGCAATGTACACTTGTACCACGCAATATTACTGCGATATTACATGTTGTATTGTGACGCCTGTATAGAGGACGCGTGTTTGCAAAGCATGAAAGTTATTTTCACTGCAATTTCAAGCAGAGGAAGTTATTTTATGTGTAGTCACAAGCAGAAGCGTGGCTCCGTGGTAGGAACACCTGCTTGCCACGCAGATGACCCGGGTTCGATCCTCATTGGGACCCGGAAATTTTAGGGGCGAAGCTCCTTATGGCGAGACCTGGCCGGTTGTCGAGCGGCGTCAGTCGTCGATCGTCAACCATCCTCTGTACCCCGTAGTGTTCCCTTATCGTACAATAGAGGGCGCTGTCCCATAGAGATGCATGCAAACTGCAGTTGGGTGACGATAGATGGCGCTGTATGCATTCCATTTCTCGTCTCGTTTCCGAGAGGGCGCTGTCTCATAGACATGCGTACAATATGGCGGTTGGGTGAAGGTACGCTAGATGGCGTTGGCGGTGCAGCTGCTCTCCGATTGGCTGCTGCGCGGGGTTGCGCCGGGCGGCGAGCGCCCGCTATCTCTCATTCCCCGGATCGTCGCCGTACGAGTGCGCTTTGCCGGATCGTGCTGCTTGGCGGACCATGGAAGACGAGGAGCGCCGGGTGCGGAAGGCCGCAGCGGCTCGTGCTCGTCGGCAGGATCCCGAGGTGCGAGCTCGAGAGGCCGCCGCGACACGAGGGCGGCGCCAGGCGGATCTCACACACACTATCGCTCTGATTACTGCTGGGCGAAACCACTGAAGATTTCATGGTGTAACCATGGTTGCTTCACGAGCTTCGCCCCAACTCTTTATCATTCACCCCGTGGATATGCTGTGATTTTTTATTAATTATTTTATTTGCATCTTTCTCGATTTTTTCGCTCACGGACAAGATGATGATTTTTCGCTCACAACCAAAGACGCCGCCGCCGACACCGACGCCGACACCGACGCCGACGCCGGAATTTCTGCGAAACGAGTTCTTTAACGCTATCGCGTTAAAAAAAATCACAGCATATCCACGGAGTGAATGATGACGAGTGGGCGAAGCTCCGGAGGTTCATCGGTAAACCGTGAATCTTCCGTGAAATTCGCCCAGTACATCATCAAAGACGTGACAAACACTGTGTGTATATATACAAGAAATTTATATTTTATTCATGAGCCGTGATACATTCCATGTACCCACTATGCGGCACAGTGCTGTGCCGAGATGGCAGCGTCATCGTCATCGCACAGGGGTGGCTACGACGACGACGCAGGACGACGCCGGACTAGCCTACGCCCTAAGGAGCTTCGCCCCTTAGGGCGAAGCTCCTTAGGGCGTAGGCTAGTCCGGCGTCGTCCGGCGCTGTGACTTCGCACAGTCACAGCGAAAGCTCGAAGAGCGCCATTTCTAGAACCCGTTGCAAACTCTCTTGGGGCTACTAATACAAGTACGCTTGCAAAGTACCCAATACTCCATTATGGCTCATGACGATGAAGAATTATGCCTCAGCCCATTCGGAGCATTCTACGACCCACTCGTAAAGCAATTCATATTGTGTGACGCCTGGTTACACAAATCGTATTCTGTGACGCCTGGTTGTTATTTTACTCTTCTACCCATTGCGGATTTAACGCGATTCCTTCCCGACATAACGATTGTATGTGGTTTTTGTGCGCTGTATTTTCGAGCACCGGCATCGCTCAGTGGTAGAATACTGGGCTGCCACTGAGTGGACCCCGGTTCGAACCCCGTACCATCCTGGATACTTTTAGATGTGAAGCATCTTATGGCGAAGCTTAATCCGGTGGTGGTGGTGGTGTGCGGCGTGACCACCCTTACTGCGCATGCGCATACCTTTCAAAAAAAATAAAAAAACCCCCTCTCCCCGCTCTCTCTTTTCTAGGCATCCCTCCCCACGGCAACCACACCCTCACTGCGCATGCGCTTCTCCTCCTCTCTCCCCTCCTACGTTCCCCCCTCTCTCCTCTAGGCATCCCTGCCCGCGGCGTCCATACTCCCACTGCGCATGCGCGTCCCCCCCTCTCTCTCCTCTCCTACGCTCCCCCCCTCTCTCCTCTAGGCATCCATGCCCGCGGCGTCCACACTCCCACTGCGCATGCGCGTCCCCCCCTCTCTCTCATCTCCTACACTCCCCCCCTCTCTCGCCTCGCGACGCCGACGCAGGCAGCGTCTGCTAGCGAGTTTCTTGGTTGAAAAAACCGACTGCTCGCGCTGCACAACCGTTCACTGGCCACCCCGTATATATGGCAATGGATCTTGACCTGCAAGGTGGTGCCGGTGGGAGATTTCTCCTGCGCGTTGTTGAACAATAAAAATTCGCAGCGTGCGCGTTAACTAAAAGCGCACTGCGGGTCTCTGTGTCCAGTCGGAGTCTTCTGTCTCTCATTGCCCATTAGCAGCGATTGGCATGTTCCAGTAGGAAACACCGCTCCATCACTGCGTGCTTTGTGCCTCCCCAGTTTTCTCTCCTGCGCAACGCTGCGATGAGCACCAGCGTCAACGCCACCGCCAATGTAAGCGTTAGCACCCGCTGCTTCACATCTACACATGGTTCCCTTTAGCGGGAGATGGTGTAATTATTCTTATTTCGTTGTTTTTTTCCTTATTTCGTGCGATAGCGGTTACGGACACCGGTGGCGGCAGCGGCGGACAACTACGGCACCCTTGTGATCTCAGAACAGGCTTCCGCTGTAAAAATATCGGCCAATATTTCCTGTCTATTATCATAAACCAAGCATGGGCACCTCTAACAGTGGGTAAGGTTCTATGTCCTTAACCTCGCTTTCAAGACCAAGCGATTCCCGTGATCGCTTGGGCGAGAGATACCACCGGTGGTGCGTGTTGTTCCTTGCAACCGCCCACCACCTACCTAGCCATTGGTCTGCAGCCACTATGTGCTCTCGGCCATGACTTTTTTCTTTAATACAAGGGAATAATGCCATCGAATATTGTCATCTATTCCAATAGAATTCATCACTTTCGAAGTACGCCCACATGCACAAACACACAATTTCACACAGTCCAATAAATCTTCAAAAGTCCGGTAAACAAACACAAGCGTCCAGAAGTCCAAGCCACTTCCGGAATTGGGTCAAAAGTCTCAGCAACACTATGCACATTGGCTGCTTCTTCTCGAAAGACGGACCTTGTCGAGCGAGGTGGCTCTGCATGTCTGTCAATCATGCGACTTCTCCATAACGAATAAAGACTTAGCAACATGATTAAGACGTATGGTGCAGTATTGTTGATGCTCTTTTTGAACGGGAGGAAGCGAACACCATGAAATGTAATTGGAAATTCTTTTTTGATGGTTCTCTTGAGAATGTCCCAGAAATGCAATGCATCACGGCAATGAATAAAACAATGCTCGATTGTTTCAGGCTCATTGCATAGCCTGCAATTTACAGACCAGGGCACATAAATCCCTTTTTCCTGAAGCCATGTCTTTACTGGTAAAGTGGAGGTATGCAGCTTAAAGAAAAATGTTTTCGCTGCTGGTGATATGCACATTTTAAGTACTCGGAAGAACACATCCTGACCAGAACGAGACAAATATTGCTGTCTGTAAACAGGTTCAGGGAAGAGGGTGCTCACAAGTGCGGCTGTTAGCGTCGTTCTGTCTACGTTGTATAAGTGGTGATAGTGATGGTGTTTGATACCCTTATATAGATTATAGCGAAAGACAACAGCTGATTTTGACACCGTAGTTGTGGCTGCCGTCAGTGTCCGCAACTGCTCTCACGCAAAATAAAAAAAATCGCCAGGCATGCGCACAACACGCAGCACAGTCGGAGCGAAAGCTAGAAGAGTGGCCTTTCTAGAGCCCGTTTTACACTCTCGTGGGACTACTAGTAAAATTTCTCATGCAACGTACCCACCACGCCATTAAATCATCGTAACGTCCATGAAGTAGAAAAACATGTATTCTATTCGCAATTCTGCGGAGAAATGTGGTACCTGCTACACATCTGTAAGGTATTATGTGCACTTTGTTTTTACTGTGGCTGATGACGACGAAGAATTATGGCTGAACCTTTTGTAATGTGATGGATGCAATCAACAGTTGCGCAATTCGCATTGTGTAACGCCTGGTTGTAATTTTAATCTACTAAGACAAAGTATTTCATATGTTAACACGATTGCTTGCCCGACATGACACTTGTAGAGTGCGTTTGTGCGAAGGCTTTTCGAGCACCAGCGTTTCTCTGTGGCAGAATACTCAACTGCCGCGCAGAGGGCACGTGTTCAAATCCCGTCCGCTCCTAGAAAATTTTTCTGATTTAATTTTAGGGGCGAAGCTCCTTAAGTTCGAGGCTTGTCCATCACTCCCCCGGTGTCACTTGCTGTAGCACGGAGTGCGTTGTAGCCACGCTAGTGCGATGACGATGACGCTGCCATCACGGCACAGCACATGCAAGGTAACCATTATACGCCATACGATGACAATGACGCTGATGACGATGAAAAAATCACAGCGTCATTGTCATCGTCATTGTCATGACGATGACAATGACGCTCTGATGACGAGAGCACATTCTCTTTTAGGGGCGAAGCTCCTTAAGGTCGAGGCTTGTACATCAATCCCCCCCCGGTGTAGCCACGCTAGTACTCGCCGCTCCCGCTAGAGGTGCAGCTGTGCTCTTATTTTGATTTGCATGGCGCCCACTAGATGGCTCTGCGACGCTCGCTCCACTCTCCGGCGCGCTTGCTCCACTCTCGGCTCTCGGCGCGCTTCCTGTCTCTTTCGACGGTCGTCACTACTACTACCTACTACTACCTCCTCTCTCTTTCGACGGTCTTCATACTACTACTACCTACTACTCCTATGAACAACGAAGAATACAAGGTGGCGGCGGAGCGGAGGGCTCGCAAAGCGGCTGCAGCGCGGGCTCTCAATCTGTGCGAGAGAGAAGTAGGCGCTGGCGACGCAGACAAGCGGATCCAGATTTGCGGGCTCGTGAAGCTGCAGCGGCACGGCAGCGTCGGCAAGCTGATCCAGAGGCGGCGAGGGCTCGCGTAGCTTCAGCGGCACAGCAGCGCCGGCAAGCCAATCCAGAGGCGGCGAGGGCTCGCGTCACTACGCGTCTTTCCATGATCGAGTGGGCAATGTACGGGGAGATTCACGCTTACCCGAATGATCCCCGGCAGCTTCGCCCACTCATCATCATTCACTTCGTGGATATGCTTTGATTTTAAATGCGAATGCATTTCTTAGTCGGGCTATGTCAGGCGTCGGTGTCCGCTCTCACTCCCTCTCCCATAGCAACAGCTGCGGGCACGCGCGCTTATCCTCGCCCCTAGCAACCGGAGCAGGTGGTGCGGGCGGAGTAGCGGAGAGTGAGTGGAGAGGAGGAGCGCGCTCTGGTGTGTGAGGGCGCTCGCATCGCGGGAGCTCGGCGGAGCTCCCGCATGTGTGGAGAGATTGTAGGAGAGGGTAGGTGCAGTGCTTCGCCGCTCCTTCTGTCGCCGTTCGCTCTCTCTCCTCCCTGCGCCCCACTCTCCCGTCCGCTCGCTCGCAGGTATATATATATATATATATATATATATATATATATATATATATAAAAGAAAAAAAATTTTAAAAAAGCAAAAAAATAATTTAAAAAAAAACAAAAAAAAACAGGCGCTGCGCCGTGCTCCCGACCGGGCTGCAGAAATTAGGCGCCTTTTCCTTCTTCGAACCACAACCGCCATATATAAATGGAGTGAGCGCGCGCGAAATGCATTCGCATTTCCTCACGATTCCCTTCGGGGAGGTTTTTTTTAAATGCGAAGCATCTTATGCTCCGGGCTGTATCCGTCCCTCCCGCGTCCGGCATCCCATGTCCCCCCGTCCGGTCACTTTCATGAAGTAGGGAAGCAGCCACTATGCGAACCAGAACACTGTAGCACAATAAGGCCGTCAACCACCATCACAGTCATCAGTCATGGCAGAGAGCACAGATTGGCTGCTTAGCAATGGCTAGGCAGGTGGTGGGTGCAAGCAAAGAATAACGCGCTCTACCGGTGGTGTCTGTCGCCCACGTTGACTCCATTCCTTAATCTTACTTGCATGTGCTTGTGGGGGCTGTGTCCGTCCCTCCTTCCCGCGTCCCACTCCACCACAGCGCATGCGCGTCCCCTCCCCCCTCTCTCTCCTCTCCTACGCTCACCCACTTTCTCTACTCTGGGAATCCTCTGCTCTACAGAGCGGCGCCCGCGTCCGACATCCCCACAGCGCATGCACGTCCTCTCCCCCTCTCTCCTACGTTCACTCCCTTTCTCTACTCCAGGAATGCTCTACTCTACAGAGCGGCGTCCGACATCCCCACAGCGCACGCGCATCCTCTCTCCTAAGCTCAGCCCCTTTCTCTGCTCTAGGAATCCTCTGCTCTACGGAGCGGCTCCCGCGTCCCACAGCGCATACGCATCCCCTCTGTCTCCTCTCCTACGGTTCCCCCCCCGTTCTCTCCTCTGGGAATCATCTACAGAGCGGCGCGCACGACAGGTGGTGCGACAGCTGCATACTCCGCTGGGAGCACCACGGTAGTTCCGCGGTATGAAAATGACGAAGCGCGCCTCATTTTCTCTCCTGTGCAGCGCCGCGATGAGGTCCGCTGCCGCGAAACGAGAGCGACGACGTTTCTCCCGCTCAAGCTAACCATCTCCCCGCTGCTTCGCATCCACACATGGTCCCCTTTAGCGGGAGAAGGGGAAGTTTTTGTTTTTCCTATTTGGCGTGAGAGCGGTTGCTGACACCGGCGGCAGCGGCACCGGTAGCGGGTAACTACGGCGTCAAAATCGGCTCTACTTGTGATCTCATAACAGCTTTCGCTATAATATATGTAAGGGCCCAAACACCATCACTGCCACCAAAGCCATGGCCGAGAGCACGGAGTGGCTGCTTACCAATGGCTAAGTAAGTGGTGGGTGGAAGCAAACAATAACACGCACCACAGGCGGTATCTACCGCCCAGGTTGACGCCATCGTTTCAAATGGAAAATCGATGTTCAGGGCTATGGAACCTACCCGCTGTTAGAGGTGCTCATGCGTTGTTGATAGTCAGTAAGAGTGCCCGACATTACTCGAAATTTTTCTCGTTTCATTTTTTTACTATTTTCCGCGAAAGTAGTTACGGACACCATTGTGATCTGATAACAACTTTCGCTGTAAAATGAACGAGAAAAAACTTCCCCATTTCCCGCTAAAGGGAACCATGTGTGGATGCGAAGCCGCGGGGAGATGGCTGGCTTGAGCGGCAGAAACGTCGCCGCTCCTGTTTTGCGGCAGTGGCCCGGGCGCTCATCTCGGCGCTGCGCAGGAGAGAGAATGAGGCGCGCGCGCTCCGTCATTTTCATACCGCGGAACTACCGTGGCGCCCCCCAGCGGAGTTGCAGCTGTGGCACCACCTGTCGTGCTCGCCGCTCCGTAGAGTAGAGGATTCGTAGAAGCGAGAACGGGGGGGGACCGTAGGAGAGGAGAGAGGAGACGCGCATGCGCTGTGGTGGTGTGGGACGCGGGCGCCGCTCCTTAGAGTATAGGATTCCTAGAGTAGAGAGAGGGGGGGCGGAACGCGGGAAGCAGCTACGGACAAAGCCCCCGCAAGCACATGCCAGCAAAATCAAGGAATGGAGTCAACGGGACGCGGGCGCCGCTCCGTAGAGTAGAGGATTCCTAGAGCAGAGAAAGGGTGGAGCGTAGGAGAGGAAAGAGAGGTGGTGTGGGACGCGGGAAGGAGGGACGGACAAAGTCCCCGCATGCACATGCAAGCAAGAGCAAGGAATGGAGTACACGTGGGCGACAGACACAACCGGTAGTTCGCGTTATTCATTGCTTGCACCCACCACCTGCCTAGCCATTGCTAAGCAGCCACTCTGCTCTCGGCCATGACTCTGGTGAGTGTGGTGGTGGTTGACGGCCTTATTGTACTACAGTGTTCTGGTTCGCATAGTGGGTGCTTCCCTACTTCGTGAAAGTGACCGAACGCGGGACGCGGTAGGGACGGACAAATCCCCGAGCATAAGATGCTTCGCATCTAAAAAAATTTCTAGGAACGGATGGGATTTGAACTCAGGCCCACTGCTTGGCCGTCGAGTGTTCTACCACAGAGCGACGCTGGTGCTTGGAACTCCTTCGCAAAAATGTGCTATACAGCTGTCATGTCGGGCATGCAGTCATGTTAACATATGTACTATAGCGTCGTAGAAGAGTAAAATAACAACCAGGTGCCACAAAAGGCGAATTGCGCTGGGAAGTAACCTGGTCGTTGATTGCTTTCAACCCATTAAAAAACGGTCAGCCATAATTGTACATCATCATCAGCCACAGTCCAAAGAATGTTCTGTTAGGACGACGGACCGTCGCTCAGGCATGGGCACGCGCTCGGCCAGCACGGAAAAGAGGAAGACGAAGGAGAAGTAGAACAGCAGATACAGCGTTTTACAGCGAAAGCTGTTATCAGATCACAACGGCAGTTACGCAAAGTGTCGGTGGTATATGGCGTTCTGCCCACCCTGCATGTGTACTTGTAGTAGTTGCCCCAAGAGAGTCTACAGCGGGCTCTAAAAAGGACGCTCTTCCAGGTTTCCCTGTGACTGTGCTGCGTGTTCTGCGCAGGCCTGCTGATTTTTTAACACTCTATCTGATAAATGCGAAGCATTTCTTAGCGCACTTCGGCGACTTTGAGCGTATCTATCTAGCCGCCTACAACTTTGTGCTCTCGAGACCGTATCGTTAATGGATTGGTATGGCATAACATGACTGTATGACGAACATGACTGACTGTTCATATCATGAAAATCACGAGTAGCTTGTCATGAACGGTATGATCTACACGCCATGGCCCTGGTGCTCTTGCGGCCATTTCCTTAACTTGATATATCCATAAATTGGTATGATGAGACCTTTCTGCATGACCAACATAAATGACAGGTGGTAAGATGAAAATCATGAAGTGCATCTTATGTATAACATGATTTACATGTGACGCTCATGGTGCGCTAACGACCGTTTCGCTAGCTTGATATACACCAAATTTGGTATTGCGTGACGTGACCGTATGACGAACATAAATGACAAGTGGTAATATGGAAATCATAACATGTCATGGGCAACATGACTTGCATGCCACGCTCATGGCACGCTCGCGGCTGTTTCGCTGCCTTGATATACACCAAATTTGGTATTGCATTACGTGGCTGTTTGACGAACATAAATGACAAGCGGTAATATGGAAATTATGACATGTCATGAGCAATATGACTTGCATGCCACGCTCATGGCACGCTCGTGGCCGTTCCGCTAGCTTGATAGACACCAAATTTGGTATTTTGTGACGTGACTGTATGAAGAACATAAGTGGCAGGTGGTAATATTGAATTCATGAGATGTCATGGACAACATGATTTGCATGCCACGCTCATGGCACGCTCACGGCTGTTCCGCTTGCTTGATATACCCCAAGATTGGTATTCCGTGACGTGACTGTATGAGGAACATAAATGACAGGTCCTAACATGTAAATCATGATATGCATGTTATGTACAGCATGATTTGCTGCTTGCTGGCTGCTTCGCATTTTATCGATTCCCACAGTGCGTGGTATCTGCCGGTTTTTTTTACGGGAGTCTAGCAGGATTTAATGTTATGTGTAACTTAATTCAATTGTCTTAGTTACAGCTATATATATTTGTTTTCTTTTGTCGTTTCTCTTTAGCTTTTTTTTATATTACGAGGTTGTTATGGCGAAACATTTCATTTTCAACCCTCACCTTCATTAAGTGAATTATTTTTCTAAGGTAGGCACCGTTCGGTTCATGACCTATCCCCCCAAAGTGGGTTAGCCAAGATTCTGAGGAACCAAAGAAACAACCAGCCGGGCCAGCGTACGGGCGTCGTACCTGTCTCTTTTCTTGACAATGGCGCAGCCTACGAAAACTGAGCCGTCAGACTGAAGCAACCTGCCTTCGTGGGTCCTCGGCAGTGTGGCTCTTCGCATCTAAGAAACGCCGTCCATGCTTTCTCGCTCATGGACGCCAGGACCATACTACTGTCGATAGGGCCTATGCCACCATTCGACGACGGCGGCCTCCTCGGTGGCCAAAGGGCAGGTTTACGCCGGCGCAGTCAAGAAATCGCATGGCCTTCTGTTGCTCGGGAACGCTGTTCACACTCCCCGTGGCGACAACCTGTCGCTCAGGACTTCATCGGCACCTGAGCTGCTGATGGGAGCTGTCCAAGCTCCCTTTGGCAAGAATGCCGCCGCAGTGAGCAGTGACCACGTCGTAGTCATCGGGCGTCGCCGTTGGCTCCACGTGCGGATTATCTGAAAATGCCGCCGAGCTTTCCTGTACCATCGCGTGACCCCGTATCACTGTCAACGTTTTGAAAGTGTCGAGCTCTGCACTGTTTCCTGCGATCGTGCCGGAATTTTGCGCCATCAACGCCAGGTTGGATGTAGCCGCCTCGCACGACCTAGAGGCCCGCTCACCTGAGCAACGCAGAGAGTTCTGGTGCACCCTCATGCAGCTGTTACACCACCAGGGCTGCTTCGCGTCGGCACTCTCTGGATTTTCGCCTGACATCCCACGATCGCCAGCCGCCTGCGAAATACCGGAAGGACCACGTCGAACATTGAATGGCGACCATCAACAATGTCGGAGCCCGCGAGGTGTGATCGGACCAACAGAAATAGTGGATGGCCATCAACCGCCTTCGCGATGCCGCCAGGGCATGGGATGCCTAGCAAAGCGTCTGGCAGCGGTCCTGGTCTGAATATTGTGTGAAGTTGACAAGTCTCTTTCGCGCCCTTTCTCATGCCTGCGACCCCCCTGCCTGGCGACCGAGTCTCTACCACGCATAGCATTTGCGTACCACACCACCTTGACGGCGCAGCTCGGGCGTCCACCAACCTCTCCTCCTTCGGAGGGCGATCTAATGTGGGGCACCGCCATCATGACCCATCAATGCCCTCGAGCCCCAAGACAGGGAGCTTCCTTGGCTGCCCTACAAAAATGTTGGATGCAGATGCTGCACTCCGCTACTGGTCTCGGTCTCTGCGCCGGCATCTGACGCCACAATACCACTGAGAGAGGCCGAGACCACTTCTCATCCAGAGCAGTTAAATGAGCGGACCCCAGATTCGCCTTCGCTGCAGATGCCAGATCCCGTCATGCTGGGTGCGGCTCTAGTGAAGGCACCAAAAGTACTTATAGCTACCATCGCCGCGCTCGCCGACAAACTGGAGCCGCTTCCGCATCTTCGAGAGCCGTATGCAGAGCTGTCAATCGGACACGATCACGTTCCGCTGAGCGAGACGGTTCGTCGGGCAAACACGAAGAAGTTGCCGAATTGATAATACCACTGTACGTTCACGTGCCCAGTGACGTGCCATTTTAACGTGGAGAATGTGGCTGCAGAAAAGGTTTCTCAGCTTCCCCAGAGCCACGAATGATTAATTTTTCTGACGAAGCTCCTGATATCCCTCCTCCCGTTTATGACAATGATGAGGATGTAACTGAATTCCCGAAAGAAGTGAAAAAAAATTACACCATCTCCCGCTAAAGGGAACCATGTGTAGATGTGAAGCAGCGGGTGCTAACGCTTACATTGGCGGTGGCGTTGACGCTGGTGCTCATCGCAGCGTTGCGCAGGAGAGAAAACTGGGGAGGCACAAAGCACGCAGTGATGGAGCGGTGTTTCCTACTGGAACATGCCAATCGCTGCTAATGGGCAATGAGAGACAGAAGACTCCGACTGGACACAGAGACCCGCAGTGCGCTTTTAGTTAACGCGCACGCTGCGAATTTTTATTGTTCAACAACGCGCAGGAGAAATCTCCCACCGGCACCACCTTGCAGGTCAAGATCCATTGCCATATATACGGGGTGGCCAGTGAACGGTTGTGCAGCGCGAGTAGTCGGTTTTTTCAACCAAGAAACTCGCTAGCAGACGCTGCCTGCGTCGGCGTCGCGAGGCGAGAGAGGGGGGGGGGAGTGTAGGAGATGAGAGAGAGGGGGGACGCGCATGCGCAGTGGGAGTGTGGACGCCGCGGGCATGGATGCCTAGAGGAGAGAGGGGGGGGAGCGTAGGAGAGGAGAGAGAGGGGGGGGACGCGCATGCGCAGTGGGAGTATGGACGCCGCGGGCAGGGATGCCTAGAGGAGAGAGGGGGGGGAACGTAGGAGGGGAGAGAGGAGGAGAGGCGCATGCGCAGTGAGGGTGTGGTTGCCGTGGGGAGGGATGCCTAGAACAGAGAGAGGGGGGAGAGGGGGGTTTTTTATTTTTTTTTAAAGGTTTGCGCATGCGCAGTAAGGGTGGTCCACGCCGCACACCACCACCACCACCGGATTAAGCTTCGCCATAAGATGCTTCACATCTAAAAGAAGCACCAAGAGGTCGTGCAGACACCGGCGCCTACTCGGATGCTGGTCCGGCACCCTCCTCGAAGCATGCCGCCTTCTCCATTACCTCTACGACACAGGCAAAGCCGACCACCAGATGCATATTCCGCAGCCCATCAAATCAAGTTACTTCGTGGCCAGACCGTTCGGGACGCAACAGGCAGGACCGTCCCCCAGGGACTTATGAAGGGTTCATAGCGCTAGACAACCTGTACACGGACAAATGCGCGTCAAACCAACTGGTCCAAAACTTTGTGCGTTTAGACTCCACAGACAATTAAGATAGCTTCGCATGTGATTTCGCAAGCGTGGCCGTGTGTAAGGACGACGGAGCGGCGCTCGGGCTAGCACGGAGAAGAGGAAGACTAAGGAGAAATGAAAGAGATGGCCCAGCGTACTGGCATTGTATCTATCTCTGTTCTTGACAGTGCGCATATTGCCTCGCAGATGTCTAGCGAGTACAAGGTTTCTGCGTGGAATGATGACTAATGGCATAGTGGGTGTTTTCCTACTTCATGAAAGTTAACCCTTTGTCGGTCGTCCTATATTTTTGACATGGTAATACAAAAACCGGCTGTGCTTTATTGATATAAACTAGAAAGAAATAGTATGAAACAAATTTCATCAAAATTAAGCCAGTAGTTTACTGGAAAAAAAGTGGGACATATATGTCCCACTGACTCATGAGAGTGTTTTCAAAAAGTGGGAAAACACTGTCCCACTGCCTCATGAAGGCACCATCTCGCGATTGCATCAACGGAAATTTTGGGATGAAACGGCCGAAGCAAGTGGCACAGAGTATCACTTCTAAAGTTGTGAAGAGAAAAGTTGTGCGGACCTCATTTGAGCAGGAGAACGCCGCCTGCAGTTGCGTCTCTTGAGCCTTCAAAGCGCTGTGGTATGTCCCTGTAAAGCTTACTTCACCGCATGCACCAAACACTTTTTTTGTCCATTTGGCTGTCCTAGCTTTTGCTGTTGAAATGTTCGAGTACAGATGTTATCCCTGAACATGTGGCTACATTTCAAGAGGTATATAATATCCAGAAAAATATTTATACGCATTAATATCGGCAATTGCGCTGCGCGATTAGCAGGATAATTTTGAAGGGGATTGTTCCAATGCATTTATTGGCCAAGTTATTTCGCAAATTTACAAAAACACGTGATGACTGGAAGCTAAGATCGTCTCTCTCAAAACTAGAAAAGGAGGATATTATCCAGCATTTTGATTGGTAGGTTCTATGTATCTCAAAAAGAGGAAAATTCAGAAGCGATCATAAAAAATTGACCGAAATTCAACGCTATTGTAACACTACATCCGCCCTTCGAAAGCTTGGTGAAAATTTTTTTTTTCGTGATTACGATGATTTAGGTAAGATATGAGTGACTTAATGTTGCGTTAATTGCAACGGGTGATGTGGGAGAAATTTTTTTCTGTAGACGGAAAAGTGGGACGTATGTGTCCCACTGCCGCACAAAGGGTTAAGGTGATTTATGGCGTAGTGGGTGACTTGCATGTGTACGTGTATTAGTTGCCCCTAGGTAGTCTACAACGGGCTCTAGAAAGGCCGCTCTTCCAGCTTTCGTTGTGACTGTGCTGCGGGTTCCGCGCAGGACTGGCGATATATATATATATTTTTTTTGCTCGGTGCGCCAGGACTATACGTGGTCTGTAACTGTGAGCGGCTGAAGTCGAACCTGTGACAAGCAGCAGTTCTTTTTCGCCGCGTGCCTTCCGAACTGCGCATTGTTCATTCATGACTCTGCAATAGCGAGCCAGGTTTATCCAGCAGCAGATGCGATGCTACACAATTTCGTTTCTATTCTTGACGTAGGCCACGTGTGTGCCCTCATAACTGAGTGCACTTTATCGTGTGTTTAGTGACTGCGGTTTTTTTCCACAGCAGATGCCACACTCAGTAGCTTCGTTTTGACTTCGGACAATGAGCGCGCAATATCACAAAACTCAAACAATCAGTTGCCGGTCATTTTTACGGCAAAAAATTACCGTCGCGTGCACGTGATGACGTTGGTGCTGGCGGTACATGATAGGGGATAGGTTCAAAACAGGTTTTGTCTTAAGACACGGGGGTCTTCAGGCGCAGTTGCATTGTGAACGAAGTCAGAAATGAACAAAATTACGGTTTTTACACTACCCTTATCTAAAATAAGTACTGTGGTTGAAAATGCTCTAGAAAATGAAAATGCGTTGAAGTAAGACATTTATTATTTTCTTGACTCTTCGGATAGTTGAGTATTCGGTTAATTCAAACATTTTTTCCGGTCCCGTAAGACCCGAATTAAAGAGCTTTTCCTGTACAACGAAGCAGAGTGCAAATAAGATACTGCTGGGGACGAACCAGGGCATAACTGTTTAAAGTCAATTTGTTACACACAGCGTCAATGTTTTCTTTCCAATACAAGTGATTGTCAAAAACGATTCCTTAGCCTTTAAGAGTGCAGTACCGTCCAGAGCCCAGTTTGTTAGAGCAATATTAAAAGTAGTGTTGTCTAATTTATTTATTCCATGGTGAATACGACCTTAGTTCTAGAGGTATGTGTGACTTGTTTATAATTCAGTATGGAATGTCAACTGTGAGTATGCTGCTCTAAGGAAGCAACAGTGAGGAACTCTCTGGTGCAGCAGGTGCGATCCCACCACATATCAAACTTTTTTTGTGGTTGAATATTTGCAACGGCAACGCAGAAGAGGCTCTCATTCGCCTATCCCAGTGACTCAATGGCGATCATGTTATGCTGCCAAAGCATGCCGGCAGAGGTTTGATATTGTGCCACACAAGTACCATTTCGTCCAGCAGGGTATACAAAAATGCTCGTGTACCCCATTTTCAGTGCGTGCTGAATAACACCAAGTAGTTTAAATTGCTTCGCAGCGTCCCTTGCTGCCAGAATGTCATGAGGTGTGTAAGCATGACGTGTGAATGAATATTTTTTTGCTGAACCCATATCACGGTCGAGATCGTTGTTACTGAGAGGAGCATCGACTGAACTTAGAGGCACATTGCGTTACCAAAGTCTTCACTTCCGTGTAGCTGACCTCGATTTCCTGCTGCCAACATCTTCACTTCGTTGTGACTTTACGCTCTTTGCTAATTGGCCACCCTGCTCTCATTCTGTTCATTTTTTTTCAAATTCATGTATGCTTTTTAATGATTTCATGTCTATTATGGTTGTTTCATTAGAGTTACGTTCATAACGAAGACTGTCAGGGGGCCAAAATTAATTCAGAGTTCCCCACTACTCTGGCTGCATAATATTGCAGTCGTTTTGACAACTCTAAATCCAGAACTTTAATCATAACACGCTGGCTGGTTTTCGCATATATTGGTTATATATTTGCCCCGAATTCTTTGTGATAGATAAGGCATCTTTGTGTAATAAAGCAGAAGGTGTACATTCTTCAATCGAACACTTTACAATATGATTCCCAAGTTTAACATTTTCTTTTCTAAAGTTAACAAATCATAAAGTTCGTTGTGCGATAATTACTACATATGCTATTATAGCACGTGTTCTGTGAAGAAGGACAAGAGAAGATAAATGCCAAATGAGCTAGCAAACCTCGTAATGAATTGACAGGTCAGACAGAGAGTGAATTCGTGAATTTTGAACGGCGCGACAACTTAGACGAAAAATACGATAGAAACACACGAACACAAGCGCCGTATTTCTATCGTATTTTTCGTCTCAGTTGTCGCGCCGTTCAAAATTTATGCATCCGTACCAACTCGCCCAGTTGTCAGTGCTGCTGGACAGAGTGAATTCAGGCTCTTCCCTGCGCGTGAGGTGAAGGAGAGCTTTTAATCTTTTTGAGGAGGCTATTCTCTGACAAGTATTATGACAATAAACCCAAGGCCTATCGTTTATTTGGAGTTCAAGACAGGACACGCGACACCACGTAGTGCTGATGAATACTGACAAATCATGTTCATTGAGCAACCAAAAATATATATGTGTTTTGTCCACCAGTACTCTTATAGCTGTTATCACACTATGGAAAAAAGGCATGACTTGTGTGATTGAGAGAATTGTTTTGATAGGATGTGTTTAGCCGTGAGCCCGTGACACGTTTATTAGAGAACTGGCAGAGGTAAAACGACCAGATGTCAAGCGGAGCAAGCGCGAGCATCAACAACAGTCCTCGTTGTCTTCTTTCGCCGGCGCTCCTGCCTGTGCCATATATCCATGCTATACAAATCACTCCCTTGCAGAAAAGGAGCCATCCTGGCGACCTATGGAACGGGTACGACGGGTGGGTCGTAGTGCGGCTTCAATCGATCCACATGATCAGTCTCGCGGCCCCGGTCCGTCGATGGTTGAACTGGCTCAACAATGTAGTTGACCGGGGAGGCTTGACGTAGGACTCGGTAGGGGCCTTCGTATTTCCGCAGTAGCTTTGTGGAAAGCCAAGAGCAGATGAGGGAACGCGATGCCATACCAACGTTCCAGGCGAATACGAGTGGTGAGGCAGGTTTTCATCGTGACCGGTCCTTCTGGCGCGCTTGATCTTGCGCGGTGAAGGAACGTGCGAGTTGCCTGCATTCCTCGGCGTAAGTCGCGACTTCAGATAGAGTTGTGGATTCTGAAGCGTCCGGGTGATACAAAAGGATGGTGTCCATGAATGAGGAAGATTCGCGCCCGTAGAGCAGGAAGAACGGAGAGAATCCTGTCGTAGACTGAGTGGCGCTATTGTAAGCGTAAGTAACAAAGGGTAGTATGCGGTCCCAGTTTGTGTGGTCAGCGGACACGTACATGGACAGCATGTCACCCAGAGTGCGGTTAAAGCGATCAGTCATCCCGTTGGTTTTCGGATGGTACGCGCTGGTTGTCCGATGCACAACATTGCATTCACGAAGAAAGGTTTGTACGGCTTCGGAGAGGAACGTACGTCCGCGGTCGCTGAGTAGCTAACGAGACGCGCCGTGGCGAAGAACAAGTTTGTGAAGGATAAATAAGCCAACTTCACGTGATGTGGCCTCTGGCAGCGCGGCAGTTTCAGCATAGCGTGTCAGGTGATCAATGGCGTCAATCACCAAGCGGTTTCCGTCAGGTGTGTAGGGAAGGGGACCGTACAAGTCTATTCCGATGTGGTCGAAAGGCCGGGAGGGGCAAGGCAACGGCTGTAGTGGTCCATCGACCATGTGCGGTGGGCTCTTACGGCGTTGACATTTGGGGACACGAGCGTACGTACTGTCGGACAAAGCGGTACATTCCACGCCAGTTATACCACAGCCGGAGGCGTGCATACGTTTTTATTACACCGGCGTGGCCGCATTGGGGATCCGCGTGAAAGGAGGCGCAGATATCGGCACGTAGGTGGCGAGGAATCACCGGCAACCATTTGCGGCCGTCACAAAGGTGGTTGCTACGGTACAGGAGTCCATCGCGGAGGGTGAAATGTCGGGCTGTGCTCACAGTGAACGAGGGGTGGTACGTGGGGCCGGCTGAGACAGGAACTCCATTATAGAGAGTATCCAAGCGTCTTGGCGCTGCTCAGAAGGCATGTCAGTGTACGCAAGCGCCGCAGCATCGTAGCTGGAAACAGACGCAGTTCCATAATCATGGGGAAGTGGAGAGCGGGAAAGAGCGTCGGCATCTGAATGTCTGCGGCCTGATCTGTAGACCACACGGATATCATAGTCTTGGAGACGCAATGCCCAACGAGCTAGACGACCAGATGGGTCTTTTAGTGATGATAACCAGGCAAAGGGCGTGGTGATCAGTCACGAAATCAAATGGGCGGCCATATTCGTTAAGGTCGAAGCTTTGCGATTGCCCAAACAATGGCTAGACATTCTTTTTCTGTGACTGAATAATTCTCTTCAGCTCTGGTAAGAGTGCAACTGGCATCAGAAACGACGTACTCGTCGAAGCCAGACTTGCGTTGAGCAATAATAGCGCCAAGGCCGACTCCACTAGCGTCCATGTGGATTTCGGTAGGGGCATCTGGGTCGAAGTGACGGAGAATCGGTGGAGATGTCAGCAGATGACGCAGTTTCGCGAATGCGTCGTCGCAAGCGGAAGACCACGCCGAAATGCCTTGGCTGTCAGCAAGTAGGCGTGTTAGAGGGGCCATTACGGATGCGAAATTACGGACGAATCGACGAAAATATGAACATAGGCCTATAAAGCTCCAGAGTTCTTTTAGTGTCGATGGTTTGGGAATCTCAGCGACGGCGCGGAGTTTCGTAGGGTCGGGTAGGACACCGTCCTTGCTGACAACATGCCCTAACATGGTGAGCTTCCGGGCAGCAAAATGACACTTCTTCAAGTTCAGTTGCAGCCCAACATGTGTGAGGCATTCCAGGACACTTGCGAGACGCAGAAGATGGGTGTCGAAATCTTTTGAAAAAACGACGACGTCGTCCAGATAGCAAAGACACGTCTGCCACTTGAGGCGTCGAAGTATGTTGTCCATCAGACACTCGAAGGTGGCAGGGACGTTGCATAGGCCGAACGGCATCACGTTGAACTCGTACAAGCCGTCCGGGGTTACAAACGCAGTCTTGGGGCGGTCAGCTTCATCCATGGGTACCTACCAGTACCCCGATCGAAGATCCAGCGAGGAAAAGAATTCTGCCCCTTGCAAACAGTTGAGAGCGTCGTCGATTCTGGGGAGCGGATAAACATCTTTGCGCGTGATCTTGTTAAGGCGCCTGTAGTCAACACAGAATCGGATGCTACCGTCCTTCTTTTTCCCGAGTGCCACCGGAGAGGCCCACGGACTGTTGGACGGCTGTATGACGCCACAATTGAGCATATCGGTCACCTGGTCGTCAATAACTCGGCGTTCAGCGTGAGAGACCCGGTATGGACGCTGACGCAATGGTGCATGGGTGCCGGTGTCAATACGATGAACGATTGCAGATGTTCCGCCCAAATTGGTTTGCCTGTAGTCAAAAGACGTCCGGAAGTGGTCGAGAATGGGAAAGAGTTGGGTCCGTTGAGCAACAGGAAGGTCCGAATCAATTGATGGAAGGAAGGCGTCTTGGGAAGATGTGGTGGACGTGGGAACGGGAGTAACGCTGGTGATCTGGAGGCTTGTGGCGCGATCGGGCAGTTGACTGGCGCAAACACAATCGATGTCCTCAAGTCGGCCTAGACATTCGCTGCGAAATAATGTGGCGGGTACTGGAAGCAGATTCGTGGCATAAATGGCCGCGCAAGAGTTTTCGATCGTGAGAAGAGCAAAAGGTTGAAGGAAGTTCTTTCGAGAAGCAAGGTCTTCTGACGGCGTGAACAAGGCGTTTGAAAAAGGGGCATGGTCGCAGGAGAACGGCACAAGAACAGAAGACATAGGTGGGATGTCAGTGTCCGTGGCGACGACGACACGAGAAAAACATGGCTGATCCCTCTGTCAAAGGAATCGGTATAACACGAAAGTGCAACGTGTCTTCACAGAGGTAGCTGAGCGTTTATTGTGCATTGTTTCACAATAAGGGCGAAGGAATGAATGCTACAGCAACAAATGGAAATGTCACGCGAAGAACGGCAAGCAGCTTGAAACTTGCTGCGTGCCCGTCAAGCTGAAAGGAGGCACGAAATGAGCATACACAGGACGAGCACGCACTAACTGTCACAGCTCGACACCTAAATCACACAGCTCTAACACAAAGAAAGGCGCACGAAACGACCGCACAAGTATACACAAGACGAGCGCGAACAACTGTCACAATTCTAACTTCGTGTGTGAGCAGCGTGCTCCTTTCGTAAACGCGGCCGCTGCGCTGAGCGAATAGACCTTCGCGCACCTTTAACCACTGTAACTTCATAGCAAGCTTGCGCTGGAAGCACAAGACGTAAGCGCCCCAATGCCCCGATCAGGAGATAAGCGCGCGCGCACTAGCGGCCACGCCCCGTGGAGGCGCGCGCTAACCGCAGGGAGAGGCACGGCGACCTTTAGAGCGCGCACTCCGTGCCACCTTCGCGCCATCTCGCTACTGATGACGAAAACGCGCTGAAGTCGATGAGCTCTGAGGACCGCCAACGGTATATGGTGTATATAAATAGCTTGCCGTTAGCAAGCTGTGGTACGTTCGCTCCCGTGGCCGAGTGGTTTAGCGCTGCGGAGCGAGAGGTTACAGGTTCGACGCCCGGTGACGGAACGTTTTCTTCTAGTTTTTTCTTTGATCTCAATGTGTTAATTTATATTTTACAACGTCATATCCGTGACGGAAATACGTCAGAGGAGCCGTGGTGGACCCCGGCATAAAACACTTTCGTGTTAAAAGAAGACTTGTGAGAATCGTCGTCGGAGATCGCTGATAATTTTAGTTCGGCACGGGCACAATGAACAACAGCATGATGTGTGGAAAGGAAGTCCCAGCCCAATATGACGTCGTGCGAGCACTGTGCAAAGACGACGAATACGACCACATACAGAACGTCCTGTATGAGTAGCCGAGCCGTGCACGTAATAGAAGGGCTTACGTGATGCGCGGATGCCGTACGCAGGGAGACGCCAGAAAGCGGAATCGTAACTTTTTTTAACTTGCGGTACATTGCTTCACTTAATACAGACGCAGCAGCTCCAGTATCGACTAATGCTTGAACGGCAACACCTTCAATAAACACAGATATTTCATTAGTAGGTAGAGAACGAGGCCTTGTAGAGTTCGACAGCGGCGCAGTTCTTGCCTCCGGAACTGCGATCGTCAGTTTTCCGTTTGGGCAGGTGGTGCACGACGAAGCATCGGCGAAAGCGAACGTCCGCGCGGGGAGGGCGATCGACGTGGGTCGAAGGCGCGGCGGCTCGACGAAGGGCTATCCGAAGTAGCATGAGGAGGCATCGTCTGCGGTAGTTCTGTACGGGCGTAGCTGTAGCTTTCATCAGTGGTAGCTGGACGAGGGATGCGCCGGCGACAGAACCTCTCGACATGGCCGGGTAGACAGCTGTAGTAACAGATGGGTCTGTTATCCGATGTGCGCCAAGGGTTACTGGGAAG